>BQNB010017566.1:4017-69736 GCA_026074375.1 Tanacetum coccineum
AATATCTTGTATCTGTTAATTACCACATTTATAAGCTCAAAATGGATTTTATGAAGTTAAGGGGGTGTTTGGCATAGCAGTACTAACCACAAGTTAGTACTGCTAGTGGCCATTTGGTCTTCGGCTTTTGATTTTAATCTCTTAAATAAGTCTGTTAGAACAAGTTTTTTAAGCTAGATTAGTTTCAAACAAGTTTTCATTAGGAGATTTAACATAAGTCTTAATCTGTCAAGTGTCACTTAGATTATAAGCTTGAGTAGATTCTAGTGATTATCTAAAGCCTCCTTTGTTCTTTATTTGTTGTCTTAAAAGTCTAGGAATCTGAGTCTTTGCCCTGCATTTTGTCTAAGTTAGATTTGAGTGTTTTCTATGCAAACTGCACCAACAGTTTAAAAAGACGAATAACTATTTTCATGATTAATTTTTAGATGGTTAATTTGGTTTGTAGGTTTTGATATTTGGATTACAAATAGATTAGGGGTAGTAGTTAATCTGTTTCATAATTGTTTTTAATATAAAGCTCTTTAGATTATCTGTTTTTGCTCTTAAAAAGGGCAATTCTTCTTTTAATTTTCAAAAAGCAAAGTCATTGAATACTGACTCATGTTGTCTGTTTTCACAAGCTCTTCTCAATAAGTTCTTGTTGTTAAAAGTTCTTTTCAAAAGTTTTTTCTAGTAGCCCTTAGGTCTAAGTTCAAATAGGTATAAGCTATATTTTCTTAAGTGTCCATTTGCATTCTAGAAATTAAGCCCAAAGTTACTCTTTAAGGCTATTTGGTAGTAGATTTAGTATTAAGTGCTTGTTAGTGTTTTTCTGCTTATTGCTTATTAATCTGTTCTTATCTTCTTTTCAAATCAGCTCTATAGGTTAGGTTAAGAATAAAAGTAGCTTATTAAGTCTTAGGTTTAGCTTATTTCATGTTTTCAAGTTCTTAAGTTTTATATAAAAGCTAAAAAAGAAAGTTTAGTATTTTTTTGTCTTATAAGTTGATTTTCAACTTATTTAGGGAATTTCATAAAAAGTTTCTTTTATTAAAAGTTCTTATTTTTAGCTTTTCTACAAGTTTGTTTTTAAACTTTTCCAAAATAATAAAAAGCAAGGCATGGGACTCGAACTCAGGACCTTGCCTTCACACACACATATACTTAACCAGTTTGCTACATTAGCTCATCCGGCATCTCTTCTTTCCCCTTTTCATTTCCTTTTACTATAAATAAGCCGTAGCTTAATTTAGTTGTTTCCCAGCTTATTAGATAAGCTGAGCTCTTGCTTTTATTTTTCTTAAATTCCTTGCATCATTTAGTACTTTTAGTGATTTTTTTGGATTTTTCTCATTAATAGTTTAATTTTTATCATTTTTTTTAGTTTAAATCTTTAAAAATTCATAAAAAATAGAAAAAATATCAAAAAAAATAAAAAAAAATAAAAAAAATTTAGAATTTTTTTTTATCATATAGTTTCTAGGAAAATTAATTTTGTTTCCGTAGGGTTAAAATTGTAAAATTTAGATTTTTAAAGAACGGGATTTGTTCCCGTTCACATTTTTAGTGTTTTCAAGCCCGTATCAACTTCGTTTTTGTTCTAGTTTTCTTTAAACTTACTTTTTAGTCAATTAGAGTATATTAAAAGTAAAAAATTCATGTTAGGTTTAATTTTGGAAATTTAGGGTTTTTAATCACCATTTAGGGTTCCCGTTTTGCGTTTTTAGTTAAGGTTTAATTTCTCGTTATTAAAGTTAGGTTTAATTGTCCTTTAATTTGCTCACTTTTAGGATTTTAGAAAAAAAATCATCTCTGAACCAATTCAAATCATCGTCCAAATAACAAACGTGGTCTCAATTTCATAAATCTTCGAGGAATACGACCCAGTAATCACTTACCGGTAAATATAAGTAATATTATATATAATTGTGAGAATTTTTCTAACTACCTTTGTCCTCAAGGGTAGCTTGGTAATTTTCTATACTTATATCATTATACGTGTATTATAAATTCTACAATCAAATGCTTTTAACTAGATTATTCAATCATGTTGTGTCAAACTTTCCCGAGTTAGCAATTGATTGCTACATCTTGTATGATCGAGTCATGCATCCCCTCGCTCCTCATTATGAGCGAAAGACACAACCTATTCATGGCATGAAAAGATGTTGTGACTTAAATCCTAGCTCTTTCTCCACCACTCTTAATCATTCATCTTCATCTCATCACTTAGATGAAAATAATAAAGAATCTTCTCATTCTAGCACTCCTTCACTACCTCATCTCATTAGCTCTTTGTCAAATGTTGTCCCTAGAGTCTTTGAAAACCTACCCAATGAAAGTCAATCTTTAAACTCATACCAAACCGAAATCATAAACCACCAAATTCAACATCGAGATGAACACCGGAAAGGGTTAAGGTCAATCAGAAAAGCTCTAAAGGACATGATGAACAGAAACAAGAAATGATCATGCTTGAATGATTTATTAGGTATCTTCTATTAGTACTTTTACTTATATCACACTTTGACTTATTATTTATTTCTTAGGACTTAGAGTTGTAAAAGGCAATCATAAGTGCCTTAGGTGATCCTTTCAATTTTATCATCCAACAACTTATTTGCTTATTATTATTATGTGAACTTCTTGACTATGTGAAAATGCCATGCATGTTTGATTATTACTTGCGTAGTTAGAAGATGCATGTTTAGCCTTGCAACTCTATTTTGTAAAGTTGTTAAGATAGGTTTAATTGAACCTTGAATTTAGAAGATGCTGTTGCCACTAGACAAAAAGAGGGTCAAACTAGAAAATTTTATTCTCTAGAATACGGCCCCCATAAAGCGTAGGCGGCCCCCAAATATATATGTGACCGCCAACCCCTTTATGGGACCGCCAATAGGAGGGAACAAATTTCTGCAGTCTTGCCTCTTTTTCTTCACCTTTGACCCTCCTACCTATACTCTCAAGCTGGCACTTCCCTGTTTAGCTAAACCATTTTTTGCATCTTTTTCTATCCAAGCCATGCTTTGCCATTCTATCATATCTCTTCCATTATTTAAGTCATACAACTATCACACTTCATCATCACCTTCTTCATCTTCTCAATCCTCTTCACCTCCATCATCAATGTCTTGTTCAAACCCTCCTCTAAATTTCTCTAGCAAACCTAGAATCTCCGTAAGACAAGTTTGAAGGCGGATAACACTCACACCAAAATCTCCACCTTCTTTTCATGCCAAAAGCCCAAACATTTTCCCTACCCAGTTAAAACCAAATTTCCCGCCTTTTAAACCCAACACCACTCACGGGTTCTTCTTCACCCTTATTAACCTGCAACACCAATTACCCCATGGGTAAAAACTTCACCCTCAACCCACTATCTCCCCCCAGCTTTATAATTGCCATGTTGGCAATCCTTCACCATTTTTAAGTACTTTTGATGGCTAGATTGACATAAAGAAGCACAAGTTGATTTCAAGGGCTGAGATTGGATTTATCAAGTCCCTCACACAACTAACACACCCTAGGAAGCTCTCACAAAGAAAACACAAGCTGCAAGTTCAAGAAATGAAGAATTCGCTATAAAAAGACCCCTTTGTAGCTCATCTTATCATCTTACGCTTAATAAATTTAAATGTCAATTAAATTAACTTTTCACTTATTGTACTTTCTCTTTCAGCTTTGTCATTTTTCCAATTTTATGTAATGTTGAGGAATTTATGTTAAAGATCCAAGTTTTAAGGTTCAAGTCTTAAGTTGTTGATTAGTGGTCAATTGTATTAAAAAAGCTTTCACTTAAGCTTATTTATAAGCTGCTTTTTTTAGTAAAAAGAAAAAAAAGTTATTTAGTACAGAAAAAAAGATCAAAAAATACAAAAAGTTATAACGACGCTTATAATTTGAGGATGAGAAGCCCAGAAATGATGGGCTTTTATGACCCCACCAGCTCAGCGTTGATAAAGCTGGAGCTGTAATAAAGCTTTTAAAGCTATTAGCCCTTGTTTAGAGCAAATGGGCCTTGTAATCATTATTCCTCATTTTAAGCTCCTATTTTTATCTTTGCTTATTTATAGCTTTATTTGTCTTTATTCGCTCTTTTCAATTGTGCTTAACATGCTTATTATTCATGTTTAGTAATCTGTTTTTAGAACCTTGGCTTAAATCTCCATAAATCAGCCTAAAAACCCCTTTCAGAATATTTAATGGGGTGTTTGGGACAAGCTTAAAATGGGTCAAATTAGTCATGTGTAATGGTATGGGGGGGGGGGGAGGGGGAGGGGGGGGTGGAGGGGGGGGGAGGTCACTTAGCCACCTTTAACTAGGTGTTTGAAGCATTATTATCTGTTTTGTGATGTTAGAATTCATTTTTCATTTTAAAGATTTTATAAACACCTTTGATATGTGGTAAACAAATTTGAATTACTAGGTGCTTTTGAAGGTTAAGCTTGTTATTTGGCTTATTTGAGGCCTCATTTTGTTTCATATTTGGGTGTCAAATAAGTAGATTTAGAGTCTTTGGTTACTAACTCGTTAAAATCTGTCAACGCTTATAGCAAACTTTTCATGTTCTGTTTTTAATTGTTTCTTTTTAATTCTCAAATTTAAAAGTAAGAAAAAAGTTTTTAGCTATGAGACTTTGCGCACAAGCTCATTAGCGGGCTTGCTTGAACTTCAATAGCCTGTTTTTCATTTTGAAGCCTATTTGTGGGTCAAAAGCCTCGTGGCTTTTAGAAATTCAGCACAGCTAGAAGAAATAGCGAATTTAAGGCCTTTTCGTAGTTCAAATTTGATTAAAACTCTTTTGAGATTGCTGTATGTTTAAAGCCCTTAGGCTTTGTCTATTAATCTCATATAAGGGCCCTTAACCTTAGAATTCATTTGATAGCTTATTTTAACGCTCATAGTGACCCATTAAGAGCTGTTTTGCCAATGTTTCCCTGGTGCAAAAGCCAGATTTTAGAAGCTTCTTTAAGCTGTCATCTACTTACCATTTTTCTGTCTAGTAAGCGGTTAGAGAAGCTTCATAGCTGCTTTAAGCCCCTACAATATCACCATATTGGATTCCCTAAAAGGCTTAAAAATAAGCCCAACAAGTGACCCTACCTGTTTTGGCCAGCAGCCAAGCCCCTTTGCTTAATTTGCTATCTTTAGCTAAATTTCATCTTTCATTTTAGCTTATTTATTTTAGAAGTAGCAGGATTAGGTCGAGTTTATGGTTAATCTACCTTATTATGCTTTGTTTAAGCTTATTGCACTTTATTTTGAGTATTTTGTGCTAAATTTTCTAAAGTGTTCAAGCTTTGTTAAAGTGTTTCTGTCTTATTTAGCACTCTGTCTGTTTTAATAGTTTAGTTTGCTATTAGTGCTTATTAGTTTTATCTAGCCTATATATGCTTATCTCTTATTTCCTTTGCTTATTTGTCTAAAATCCGAAAAGAAAAAAAATGATTAGCCCAGTTAGCTTAAAAGCTCAACTGTTTTGTTGCTAAAGACTGTTTGCCAGCTTATTTCTTAACTTTATAAAAAGTTTAGTTATAATAAGTGCTTATCTTTTACTGCTTAAATGAAGTTTGTTAAGAAAAATATTCAAAAATAAAATAAAAAGGAAGCTTGGAAGTCAGGGGTGAGCTATGGCTCGAACCCCCAACCTCAACAAGCCTCATACCTCTTAACACCACACTCTAATACCATCTGCGCCCTTGGGTCCTTTTGCGTGACTGGTGCATTTGGTATTTAAGTGGGTTTTTTAGGCCCATAACTTATAAGCTGACAGAGCATTTTTCGCACCTATTCCAATAAGCTGTGCTACCTTTTTTTATTTTTTTACATAAGATCATTAAGCTCTCAGCACTAATATTGTGTAAATATTTCCAATTTTTTTTTATAAACATTTATTAATTTTTATAATTTTTTTTCATTAAAAACTTTAAAAATCCATAAAAAATAAAATATTAATCTGAAAAATATAAACCTTTTTTTAAAAATTTTATTTTTTCATATAGTTTCTAGGAAAATTGTTAAAGTTTTCGTAGGGTTATTTTTTCAAAAATTTAGGTTTTATTTAAAGTACGAATTCAAACCCCTTTTGTTTGACTCGTTTTTGTCCTTAACTAACACCGTGTTCGGATCTAGTTTTATTTAAATCGTTATTAGTCACTTAGAACCATTTTAAGTAAAAATTCATTCTAGGTTTAAATTGTGTAATTAGGTTTTGACCCTCGTTTTTACAGTAGCCCTTTTAGGTTTTAAGTTATATAGCTTTCGTTTTTAGTTTTATTTAATCTTTGATTGAAATTTGACTTGTAGAAAAGAAAACCAATTCATAAGCTTGTAATATTCAATCATCGATTATCAATTCGTCATTCATTCCATTCCAAGCCTCGTGGGCTAACGTCCGAATCATACCTCCGTTACATATTATTTTATTTTGTGAATCTTAACCAATCCTTTAGTCCAAAGGTAATGTGGTTTGATCCTTTGCTTGTATTATTATGATAATACTATCAACAATCAATTTCTTTGCGCCGCTGCCATCGGAGCTGTAAACGAATTATCGTTACGTTTGAAAATTTGTGTTTAATTTGTTGAATATCCTCTTTTATTTTTTAATAAAAAATACAAAAATATTTTTCATTTTCTTTTTAGTATATATATAAAATTCAAGAAAAACCAAAAATAAAAACATTGTCTTAATCAAGAAATAAAATTCATCAATCATATAATACTTTCACTAAAGTATTATCATAATAAATTCCGGTGAACTTGTTGGTTCCCAAATCGAACAAAAGATTTAAAAACTTGCCATTTGTGTCTCTTACGACGTACGACTCACCTCGATTTGATTAACAAACTAAAAAGTGGTATAAGAGGGTTGGTCGAGGAAACTACACCCTAAAGGAGACATAAGCTTCGCCTAGTCCTACGCCTCCAGCTCACCTTGCTTTATCTTTTGAAGCTACCGTGACGTAATAGATTATTTTGGTTAAGTTGTCCACTCATACGTTAAAATACATTGTGAATAAATCATTGAAAAACCAAAAAAAAAATTAGTGTAAATTTTCTTTTTATATTTCTATTTTGTGCATGCGCACTCGTTCTCAAGCCCGTAAACGTCGACAACAACAAGTCCGACAAACTTCTGTTGAATCACCCAATCTTGAGAAACCAAATAACAATCAAGAAACTTTCAATCCTCCCATAGTTACGATGGCCGATAATCGTACTATGGCGCAATTACTCGAAGCACCCACCGAGGGTTACGAGGATGCGATCGTTGTTCCCGAAATTACCGCGAACAACTTTGAGATCAAGCATGGTCTACTTAATCTTGTTCAAAACAAGCAATTTTTTGGACATGATAAAGAAGACCCACATGCTCACATCCGATATTTCAACAAGATCACTTCTACGATGAAGTTCCCGAACGTCCCGAGTACGTCGGTTAAGCTTATGCTTTTCCCATTTTCCCTCGAGGGGGCCGCCCGGATTTGGCTTGAAAAAGAACCCCCTCGATCGATTCTTACATGGGATGATCTTGTATCGAAATTCATTAACAAATTCTTCCCTCCCTCTAAAATAACAAATCTTCTAAATGAAATCACGAGATTTCAACAAAAATTTGATGAAACGTTTTACGAGGCATGGGACCGATTCAATGATCTTCTTAAGGGATGCCCGCATTATGGGTTTTCGAAATTGCATCAACTCGATACATTCTATAATGCCCTAAACTCGAATGATCAAGATTCATTGAACTCCGCTGCGGGTGGTAACTTTCTGGATAAAATGCCTCGAGAATGCCTAAAAATCATCGAGAGCAAGTCCAAAGTTCGTCAATCACAAAGCAAGGTCATTGTTTCCAAAGTGAGTACGAACTCTTCTACCCCAGCAGTTCTATCCGATGTTGCTAAACTTAAAGATATGGTTAGAGCATTGATTCTCGATAAGAAAAACCAAACTCCAGCTCCCGCTCCTGTAAAAGCGGTCGAGCAAAGTTGTGTAACTTGTGGGGGTGGTATTTCTTACCAAAATTGTCCAGCCCCCGATGGCAACATTTATCGTGACAATATTCAAGAGTACGTGTCACAAGCCGCCGCAGTTAACTACAACCAAGGGAATGCCAGTTACCGACCTCAGATGGTTGCAAACCAAATTCGACCTCCTGGTTTTCCTCCTGTGCAAAACCATCAGAACAACCAAAATCGGGGGATCAATTTCAACCAAAATCGGGGGAAAAATTTTAACCAAAATCGGGGTAATAATTTCAATCAAGGACAAGTTTACCAACCACAAATTAATCAACCCCCGACTTTTCAAGCTCCACCTTACCAAGCTCCCGCTCCAGCTCCTCCAGCACCAGGTGTGTCTAAGTCCGATTTTGATAACTACGTCAAAGCTAATGACGCGGTTATGCAAAATATGCAAAATCAAATGGCAAATATAACGGACCTGATCACCAAATTCGTGAATAGTAATACCGCTTCTACTTCGGGCTCGGGTTCTCTTCCAAGCAACACCATTGCTAACCCGAAAGGTGATGTGAAAGCAATCACTACCCGAAGCAGTGTTTCCTATAATGGACCTCAAATTTCTTCTCCTCCTGTGGAAAATGAACCCGAGGTGACAAAGGATACGGTGCAACCAAGCACCAAAAACATCCAACCTTCGGTGGTCCAAACTAATGACCAAATTGGTGAGCCCGTTGTTGCTTCAAAGACTAAACCAACATTACCTTATCCTTCAAGGGCCAACAAAGAGAAGCTCCGTGAAAAAGACAATCTTCTAGCTTCAAAATTTATGGAGATTTTTCGGAATCTCCATTTCGAGCTAAGTTTCGCGGACGCTCTCCTACACATGCCTAAATTTGCACCAATGTTTAGAAAGCTCCTCAATGACAAGGATAAGATGATTGAGTTGACAAAGACACCGGTAAACGAGAATTGCTCGGCGGTTATCCTAAAAAAGTTTCTCGAGAAACTTGGAGACCCCGGTAGATTTCTTATACCGTGTGACTTTTTAAAGATGAATGAATGCTTAGCCTTGGCCGATCTTGGTGCAAGCATCAACCTAATGCCTCTCTCCATTGGGAAAGAACTAAGTCTCCTAGCTTTGACCAAAACCCGAATGATTCTTGAACTTGTCGACCGAACGATTTCTACTCCAACCGGCATCGTCGAGAACGTTTTCGTGAAAGTTGGAACATTCTTCTTTCCTGCCGATTTTGTGGTCATTGATTACGTTGCCGATCCTTGAGTTCCCCTAATCTTAAGAAGACCTTTCTTAAGGACGGCACGTGCTTGGATCGACGTTCACGGTGAACAAATGACCCTTAGACATGATGACCAATTCGTAACCTTCAAAGTTGGTGATACTAAGACTTTCTCCTACAATATCATTGAATCGGTTAACCGAGTAGATGTTATTGACATTGCTTGTGAAGAATATGTTCAAGAAGTACTTGAAATTTCTGAAAGTAGCAATCCCACTTCTACTTCGGACCCTATGATCGATTCTCGCTCTCCATCTTTCACTCCCTTCGGAGGAAGTGATTTTCTAATAGAAGAGATCGATGAATTTCTTGAACATGATGATTCATTACCACTAGGTGTTGACGGCATCTATGATTCTGAGGGAGATACTGTTTACCTTGAGGAATTATTAAGTGTGATCAATAGTGACCCAAATCTCCCACCGTCACCAGTTTGTGAAATTAATGTGCCTGAAAAGGTTAAATCTTCATGTGAAGATCCTCCCGACCTTGAACTCAAAGACTTGCCATCCCATCTTGAGTATGCGTTTTTGGAGGGTGATGACAAATTACCCGTCATAATCGCTAAAAACTTGAAAGATGAGGATAAAACCGCCCTGATCAAGGTTCTCAAGTCACACAAACATGCCATAGCTTGGAAGATTTCTGATATTAAGGGGATAGATCCACAGTTTTGCACCCATAAGATTTTGATGGAGGAAAATGCCAAACCCGTAGTTCAACATCAGAGAAGAGTTAACCCCAAAATCCATGAGGTTATTAAGCAAGAAGTTATCAAACTTCTTGATGCAGGGTTAATTTACCCTATCTCTGACAGCCCCTGGGTAAGCCCGGTTCATTGTGTCCCTAAGAAGGGAGGCATAACCGTTGTGAAAAATGAAGAAAATGAGTTGATACCCACTAGGTTGGTTACGGGATGGCGAGTTTGCATCGATTACCGAAAACTCAATGATGCAACTCGTAAAGACCATTTCCCTTTACCATTCATGGATCAGATGCTTGAAAGATTAGCCGAAAATGAGTACTATTGCTTTTTGGACGGATTCTCTGGCTACTTTCAAATCCCGATTGACCCACTTGATCAAGAAAAGACTACCTTCACCTGCCCTTACGGGACATTTGCCTATCGTCGCATGCCTTTTGGGTTATGCAATGCACCGGGCACGTTCCAAAGGTGTATGGTTGCAATCTTTCACGATATGATTGAGAAAACCATGGAAGTCTTCATGGATGATTTCTCGGTTTTCGGTGATTCTTTCTCCTCTTGCCTTTCCCATTTAGACAAAATGCTCCAAAGGTGTGAAGACACCAATCTTGTGCTAAATTGGGAAAAATGCCACTTTATGGTCAAGGAAGGAATAGTCCTTGGCCATAAGATTTCTAAATCCGGGATTGAGGTTGATAAGGCAAAAGTTGATGTCATTGCAAAATTGCCTCATCCCACTACCGTGAAGGGTATTCGCAGTTTTCTCGGTCACGCCGGATTCTACCGACGATTTATTCAGGATTTTTCCAAAATCGCCCGGCCTATGACCCACCTCCTTGAAAAAGAAACTCCGTTTATCTTCTCGAAGGAATGCATCGAAGCATTTGAAACCCTTAAGATGAAGTTAACCCAGGCTCCAATTCTAGTTGCTCCCGATTGGGACTTGCCCTTTGAAATCATGTGTGATGCAAGTGATTTTGCTGTTGGGGCAGTCCTAGGGCAACGTAAGACCAAGCACTTCCAGCCGATACACTATGCAAGCAAAACTATGACCGAGGCTCAAGCACATTACACTACAACAGAAAAGGAATTACTTGCCGTAGTGTATGCTTTTGAGAAATTCTGGCCATATCTTGTCTTGTCCAAAAGCATAGTGTATACGGACCATTTGGCTCTCAAGTACCTGCTTGCTAAGCAGGATGCTAAGCCAAGATTGCTCCGGTGGATTTTGCTGCTCCAAGAATTTGATGTCGTTATCCGTGATAAAAAAGGAGCAGAAAATCTCGCCGCAGACCACCTTTCTAGACTTGAAAATCCCCATCAAAGTGAGCTCGAGAAAAAGGAAATTACAGAAACATTTCCTCTCGAGACACTTGGGATGGTTACCTTTCGTGGTGATGATAATGCCCCATGGTTTGCCGATTTTGCAAACTACCATGCAGGGAATTTTGTGATCAAATGGATGTCGTCTCAACAGAAAAGAAAGTTTTTCAAAGATGCCAAACACTACTTTTGGGACGACCCCTTCTTGTTTAAGATATGTGCGGATCAAGTGATCCGGTGGTGTGTTTCGGGGCAAGAAGCTTTTGACATTCTCAAAGCTTACCATAGTGGACCCACAGGGGGACACTACAGTGCCAATTACACCGCTAAAAAGATTTTCGATTTAGGATTTTATTGGCCCACAATCTACAAGGATGCCCATGACTTTGTCACCCGATGTGACATTTGTCAACATCAAGGAAAAATTTCACAACGTGATGAGATGCCACAAAACTCTATCCAAGTTTGCGAAATCTTTGACATCTGGGGCATTGATTTTATGGGGCTGTTCCCGTCTTTAAGAGGGAACAAATATATACTCGTGGCAGTCGATTACTTATAAAAATGGGTTGAAGCAAAAGCGCTCCCCACCAATGATGCCCGAGTTGTTTGCAAATTTCTCAAATCTCTCTTCGCCAGATTCGGTGCCCCTCGTGCAATCATAAGTGATCGCGGAACCCATTTTTGTAATGACCAATTTGCAAATGTCATGCTTAAATATGGAGTCACCCATCGTCTCTCCACCGCATATCACCCACAAACAAGTGGGCAGGTTGAGGTATCGAATCGTGGTTTGAAATGAATTCTTGAAAGGACCGTAGGCGAAAATCATGCCTCTTGGTCGGACAAACTGGATGACGCTCTCTGGGCCTTCTATACAGCTTACAAAACACCCATCGGATGCACTCCGTATAAGCTTGTATATGTAAAGGCATGTCATCTACCGATTAAGTTACAGCACAAAGCTTACTGGGCCCTTAAGCATACAAACTTTGATATCAAAACCGCGGGTGATCACATAAAAGTTTAGCTTAACGAACTTAATGAACTTCGTGATCATGCCTATGAAAACTCTTTAATCTATAAAGAGAAAACAAAGAGAATCCATGACTCTAAGATCAAAAATCGCGTTTTCAATGTCTATGATCGAGTCCTCCTCTTTAACTCTAGATTGAAGATTTTCTCGGGCAAGCTTAAGACCCGCTGGAGTGGACCATTCACTGTAACCCAAGTTTTTCCATATGGCACTGTCGAGTTATCCCAAAACTCCAGGCCAAATTTCAAAGTGAATGGTCACCGTTTAAAGCACTACTTTGGAGGGGACGTACCACAATTGGTAGTCCCAGATCTCCAGACGTTCCTCATGGACCAATAAATTCGGGGACGGGTCAAGCATAGCGACCTTAAACAAGCGCTTCGTGGGAGGCACCACATGCTTATGAGTAGTAGTGTTATGTAGTAATGAATAAGTGTTTTGTGTGAGGCGGCTTACCTCTTCCATTACCCATGTTTTGTCTGTGTTTGTGTGTTTTGTGTTGTATGTCCAGGATTTCCCGGATTGTGAAGACTCTCGTGCTCTCAGTTTTGTCTTTCATTCACAAGAGTTTCACATCCTCAGCTTCATTTTGGGAATCCAATATCCAAATCTAATCGACTAACGTTTTATCTTTTGGCACACTTAATAAACGGCCTTAGATTTACGTAGGTACCCCTTTCAAAACATCGAGGACGATGTTTAGTTCTAGTATGGGGGGGGTCTTCGATTTGATTGTTGCATGCAGCCGTTGCTGTCACGTAATCTCGTTTTTTACCACTAAAATTTTTGCAAAAATAACAAAAAAAATGAAAAAATTTCAAAAAATTTCAAAAACAAAATAAGTGTTTTGTCACAGTTTTAACTTTCCCAATGGGTAGAATAAGAATAAATTTTGACTCAATCGGGCGTGTTGAGCCCTAGCTTTGTTCCTTAACCATTTAAATAAACGAAAGTTTATTAGGCTAAGCATTCGCGGATCCTTTTATTAGGGATTTTAAATTTGCGAAGAACGGAAAATGATAGTGTTACTTACAAGTAGGATGCTAAACAAGGATTATTTGGAAATCTTAAAAGCTTATAAGTGTAACTTGTCGCTTTTTCTCCTAAAAGCTCTTAACCTAACTAATAAACGTGCTTAATTTTGCCTTAACTTTAAACCGATATTTTCTAAAAAGAAGCTCTTTCGGAAACGAAAATATTCATCTTAGTTCAGTTTTATACTTGAGTTTCTAAAGTGAAATTTTCTCTATTACGGAAAATATGTTGCAAAAAAAATGAAAAAATAAATAAATAATATAAACTGTGGGCTGATAAAGGTTTACTGCATCTTGCCGGCTCACAACCAATGTTGTAGTCTTCAAAACAAGGCCCATAGTGAGATAATAAATGCCAAAGTGCATTCGTAAGTATTATAAATAAGAAACCGTCGTCAGACTAAGTCACTACATCTTGTCGGAGGCGAGGCCAATATTGTAGTCATGTAAATGATGACGGTAGTATAGTATATAGCAATAAATGAAAATTTAATGGTTAAGATTTCTTTTTCTAAACTCAAGTATAATTTTGAACTAAGAATAACTTGCTTTAAGACTTCAAAAGTTGTTGGTTGCCGTCGGTAGATTATTTCGATTAAGTATTCTCCGTGGGGTGTCAAAAACCTGGGCACTTAGCTGATGAGGCTGGGACATTCCGAGAAGAAAGGTCACTACATGGAATTATCTCACTAATGAGATCATTAAGTTTTTGATGTTTGCGTGCTTTGAGTAGTATTGTTTATTTAGCGGTAAATCTAAGAAATTCGGCCTAAAAGGGTGGAGTATCCCGCTATTACATTGCGAACATTCTCCTGTGGGGTCTCAACCTGATAACCTAAGTCGAACTCGGCTGGGATCTATCGAGAATATGCTGGTTGGTGGGTGATCTAGTCTTTTCCCCAGATTTCTTCAGAAATATCGTTATGCACATAAACTATACTACTTTCTAAAATTGTCGATCTAAATTTAACTTAAAATTAAGCACAATCACTCTAATTGAATAATTGTTGGGAGCGAAAAGTTGACAAGTCATAGTTATAAGTAGTGTTAGCATCTTTACTTGTACTTAACGGTGATTTCATTTTTACGCTTAGCTTGGGACTAGTGAAAAATCAAGGACAGTGAATTTATCCGTCAGGACATCCGTAGATTATTCTATGGGCGCTTCTCATTCTATGATCCCAGTGTTGATATAATAAAAGAAGTCAAATAGGTAGTTAAGAAAAGAAAAAGGAAAATCCAAAAATATTAGGGATAGTTAGTGTACATATAAAAAATGGTGAAAACAGGACTTGTCGAAGCTATTGATTCTTTAGCTCCCCTTGATGAACACTTAGCTACTTTTTGAGGTTATTAGTCGAGGGGGATTAAGATTCTTGGTTTCTTGAGTGTTTACTTTATAAAATTACGTGAGGACACGGCAATATCTTAGTATGGGGGATTTTGGTATATGCTTAATCACACATACCATTTTCCATTAAAAACGGACTTAAATGACTAAAAACATACCAAAAATACATTGTATTTGTATGTTTTGCATTTGAATTGTACAGGAAATAGATATTCAAGAAAAGGACGAAAAACAAAGCAAGCAAAAATGGACAAAACCGAGCACAGAATGGAAAAGACAAAGTCAAATCGAAGCCAAAGTCAGTCAAAGTTAAAAGTCAACCAAGTGAAGAAAATACAACTTGAGGGATTAAAATTGCCAAACCTCAAGTTGTATTACAAGAATAAAAAGACAAGGGCTGAAATTAGAAATTGGGTGAAGTATAACTTGAGGGGCTAAAGCTGCCAACTTACCCAAAGCTATTTTTTCCCGCCCAACAAAGCCCAGATACAACTCACGGGTGTCTTCCCACCCTTTTACCCTGCAAACCATTCAACACCTTGGATAAAACATTTCCCCCTCCTCCACTATCTCCCCCCAGCTTTATAATTGCCATGTTGGCAATCCTTCACCATTTTCAAGTAATTTGAATGGCTAGATTCACTCAAAAAGAAGCACAAGAAGATTAGATGGCTGAGATTACTTTTATCAAGTCCCTCACACAACTAAAACACCATGGAAGTCTCTCACAAAGAAAACACAAGCTGCATATCCAAGAAGAGAAGACTTTGGCTATAAATAGAGCCATTTTGTAAACCTTGAAAGCATGTAGAAATAGATCTTAGATTATCTTTAGTTTAATTGTCATTTTAATTAAGTCATTTACAGCTTATTGTACTTTTTCTTTCAACTTTGTACTAATTTCCAAGTTTAATAGAGTGTGTTGAGGTTTAAAAGTTAAAAAAATTACCCCACCCATAAAAAAAATTTCAAATTCAAGTTTCTAAATTGCTAACTAGTGCTTAATTGTGTTTGAAAAGCTTTCAAAAGAGCTTGTTTATAAGTTGTTGTTTTTTTAAAGAAAGAAAAAGCTAAGTAGTTAAGAGAAAATCATAAAAATCACTCTCAAATACACCACAGCTTATTTTATGGATGATAAGCCAGTTCTGGATGGGCTTATGGACTCTCACTAGCTTGTTTTATACAAGCTAGAGCTTGTAGACTCTTGGTTTAACCCTGTTGATGAGCAAGGAGTTGGTAATTTTTAATCTGTGTTTTCATAAGTTTCTTATTTACTGCAGAACTGTTTATTAGTGCCTTATATGTTACTATATTTGGCTTATTATGCTAGAAAACGATTTCAGTGCTTAATCTTGCTTAGTTGTTAGTTTTAAAAAAGTGACTTGTGCTCATTTCCATAGTTAGTAACAGTTAGTTATGAGTTAAAACTGTTAGACTGATTTAGCTTATTTAAGTGCTTATTATTGATTAAAACCTGCTTATAAGTGCCTTATTTTGTTATTTGATAATCTGTTTTCAACAAATTAGGATCAAATCAGCTTGAATTAAGAAGAAAAAAAAATGATTTTTGAAATCTTAAGGGTATTTTCAACAAGCAGAAACTAACCCAAAGTTAGATACTGCTGGATCTATTTTGGGATTTTTAAAGTTAGCGTACTACTCAAAGCTATGCATACATAACTCTAGTAAGTTAACCGGTAGTTAAAACTGTTAGTAACTGTAAGTTCCAAATTAAGCTTTATCAGTCATATTATTTCTGCTTATTTTAAGATGTGGCTTAGCTTTTCACGAGAGTAAGTTGTAACCCCTTTTCGATCCGTTGTCTTTAGATAGAGATTATTTAAGCTTGATTAGCCTTTTAAAAATATTTTTAGCAGTTTATCCGTTTTTAGTTTTTCAGCTTATATCGCCCATTCTAGTTATTCTAGTTGCATCTTCTTATGCCCTGAGTGCTTATTAGGATCGTTAATTATCAGTTTAAGCTTATCTGCTTATTTCTTTTTCATTGTGTTTTGTTAAAGCAAGCTTACTAACTCTAATTAACAGTAACTAACTTAAAGCTAGCAGTACTAACTCCAAGTTAGTACTGGTAGTTAGTACTGTTAGTACTGTGGTTAGTACTGCTGAGTTTCTCTTGTTTAACTTGGCTAAATTGCTTGCTGAATTTGCTTATTTAGGGGTAGTCTAGCTTATTTGGTTTTGTCTTAAGTTTATTTGAGCTTATTTGTGTCTTAGTTTAAAAGTTTTAAGTGTTTTTACCATTTCTAGCTTTTATGCCTGCTCTAGCTTATTTTCTTTGTTTATCTTTTCGTGCATTTGCTTATTAGGCTTAGTGCCCAATCATATCCTTGTCATATTTAAGCATCGATTATCAATTCGTCATTCGATTTTCCATTCAAGCCTCGTTGGGACATAACGACCCGGAAATATTCTATACTACTTCTGGTTTCATTGATTTTGTGGATCTTGATCCTTGTTATATATTTATATTTATTTAGATTTATTTATATATAAAAAGGAGTAAGATTACGCGGTCAATACGCGTAGTGGTTGTTTAGTGATTCCTCAAAAGTGACGAATTAGGGTTTGAACCTTTTATTAAAGGTTGTTTGGTTCGAATTCAAGAAGAAACGCAAGGCGTGCGTTTAGTTTTGAATATAGTTTTGAAAACCACGTGGTTTTTGATCGATGAGGTTAAGAAACTAGCATTTCTACAACTTGGCTGACGGATTGTTGTTGAGCAAAACCGTAGAGGCCGTTTGTTTTAGAACGCTTTTGTATTCAAGAATCAATCGATAAAAAGGTACCTTTCCTTATTTTAAAAAAGTGTTTAACCTACTTGCCATAACTAGATCCATTCCGCTGCGCACTCGTGGCTAAATTGGTTAGCTAGATTTATAAATCCCAACAACTTTTTGTGGAATACTGGTTAAGCTAAAGAAATTTTTCTTAAATTTTGTTTATTTAAATTCACGATATGCCACGAGCGTATTTGTAGACATGAATTAACATCAAAAATATTTTCGAGCAGACATGGAATAAAATGAAATATACCCGTAACGATATTGCGATATCAATATGAAATGCACGACATTATCAATACGAAATGCACGACATAAATCATTATTACAAGCATGTTACTTTACAAGTATTTAACATTATTATTATGGCGTCGATGATTGTTACAAGCATACTATCTTAAAGGGATACGATAATTATTATTTTTATAACGAGTCAAATATTTTTCAAGTTTTACATTTGTTTATAGTTTTGTACTTTTATGTCATTTTACACCTTGTAACTTGAGTTAACCGCTACGTTACCAAATACTTTTACAAATAAAATAGATACAACTTGCAGCTTTTGCTAATGGCTTACAGTCTACAGCTTACGGCATTAAGCTTAGAGCTAGTTTTGCCAAACATACCATGTTTCGTACGTGCAATTTTAACAACCGCATATATATAATGATTGTATATAGATCATTTTAAAGTTATGTATATGATATAATTGTTTTTAAGGATGCATAATCCTAACTTACAGAGGATAACTTGATTATAATTTTCCGAGAATCAAGCTCTAAACCTTGAAAAATTTTCTGTGTGATATTTACTCAACAAAGTTGGTTTGTAAAAATCATATGCATACATTTTCTTACTGTTGTTATATACACCATCTCAAGCTGTTCAGATTTGGAATTTGAAACTAGCCAACTGCGCAATGCTTTTTGTGTGCATAGTTATAATTCTTTCTATGGCTACGAGTAGTTAAAGATTTTATCCACATGAATGGATTTTTTGTTGCATATTATATTTTACTAACTCTATTAATTCACCGAACAATTTTTTGTTGACGGTTGTAAACTAATTGTTTATAGCGTGGTCAGATAGGCAACGAGGTGCCAATGGATACATTGTGTTTTTTTGATTTGGATATCATCGTCATTAAAGATTTTTTAATCGCCTTTACAATTTCGTATAACTATTAATGGGCTAGAAATGCTCTTGTATTGAGTTTAGAACAATGTTGGTAACAAGATGCAGACAAAGGCTTTCTGACTTAGGTTAACAGCGAACACACCTAAATATATCACTTTAGTTAATTCCAATGTATCATTTTATAAACACTTTTTGGTCTTATCTATATACATCTTGTGTTATTGATCTATGAAGTAACACGCCCCGGATATTCTTATTCCGCTGCGACCCAATTTGGGGGTTTACAACTTAAGGGAGAAATGATGAAGACTTGATGTTTGATACTGGTGTTCTTAATGGTGATGAGGTGTTTCAAGAGCCTATGGTTAATACTGCTACAACTACAAGTTCAATTCCAGTTAGTGTTGCTGATCCAGTTACTACTGCTGGTGAAGTAGTTACTCTGCCATTGTTGAAATTCCAGAAGAATTGACTCTTGCTCAGACTTTGATAGAGATTAAAAGTGCAAAACCCAAGGCTGTTACAAACTGCTCTACAACAGATTACACCTGCCAGCTCAAGACAAAGGCAAAAGAAATTATCTTTCATGATCAGGAGGAGCAGGAACCTGCATCTACACCAATAGTTTCTCCTTCACAACTTCCACAAGCTAAATACAAAGGCAAGGCAAAAATGGTTGAGCTTGAAAAACCTTTGAAGAAGAAAGATCAAATTGCAATTGATGAAGAAGTTGCTAGAAATCTTGAAGCTCAACTACAAGCTGAATTGGAAGAAGAAGAGAGGCTTTCAAGACAAAAAAGTAAAAGATGCCAACAAGCCCCCTGTTGTTTAATTGAAATCATAAGATAGACACAAAAGCTAATGATAGATGCTGACTTTCAATTGGCTCAACAAATGCAAACAGAAGAACAAGAAATAGTTGAGTTATTAAAGACAAAGTCAAAGTTGATTTGTAGAACTCTTAATGAATAGAAAGAAACGACTTCAGCATTAAGAGCTCAGAGAAAAGGAACAAGCCACCAACTAAGCCAAAAGAGAAATACAATGTCTACCTAAATTGAAAAACTAGCTGGATACAAACATAATCATTCTGATAGCAAAAGTTATGATGTAGCATCCAAGAGATGTTTAGATAAAGAGATGAAAAGGGTAAACACTTTTGTAGACATGAATACAGAGTTGGTGAAAGGCAGTAAGACAAAAGCAAAAGGAAGTTCTAAAAGAGCTGGAGAAGAACTTGAATCTGATAATTCAAAGAAGCAGAGGATAGATGAACATTGGTTTTATTGGTTGTAGAAGCTAAAGAGATAAAGATCAAGAGAGCAGAGATGAAAAACATATAGAGATAGTTTAAATGATGATGTATCAATTTGAAGATTACCTCTAGCCACTAAGCCTCCAGTCATAGTTGAATGGAAAATCATCAAAGAAGGAAAGATGGGATACTTTCAGTTAATAAAAGCTGATAGAAGTTCAAAAAGTAATCATCTATACTCGATGCTTCAAAATATTGACAGGAAGACTGTTGAAACACTCTGAAGTGGTTTAAGCTAAACATGGTGAATAACAAGCCAAGGAGGCTTATGAAAGAGTGTTATGGATGATCTAATATGATGATTTTGAACCAGATGTGGAAAGTGAAGTATAGGAGAAATCTACAAGATACAATGTGACAGTTTGAGGAACTATTTTCTCTTCCAAGTATAGGTTCATTTTGTAGATTTTCAGAATCTTGCATATCGTTATGCTGGTATAGAAGAAAAAGTAATCCACATCACACCCAACAATCACAAAAATGCACAACAAGAAGCTTCAAACTGACCAGTTGGAAATGAGATGTGCTATCAACTTTTTGAAACACATGAAAAACAGCGTAATAATCCTGGAAGTGTTTAATGCACCTCCTGGTAATAAGGTGAAGACTTTTAAAATTTGAAAGGAAAAAAAAAACTTGAGAATCAAAAAGAAAATATCAAGTTTTAGTGGAGGATTGTTGGGATTAAAAGCTTCTTGATGCTGTTTGGAAGTAACTGCTGCTAAGTTAGTGCTGCTAGAGTAAAAGTTAATGCTGCTGGTTACAACTGCTGAAAGATTACAACTGTTAGAAGAGTTTCTACTGTCAGAAGGATAAAGATGAAGATTGCTTATCAAGATTACTTACGGGATAAGTATAAGATATTTTGGTAAAAGATATGTAAGAGTTATTTGTTTGGGAAATCAAGATAATTAGGAATATATTATAATCCATGTAGGACTCCTTGGTAAATATAAAAGGAGGTCCTAGAGCATGTAGTTTGATATATCTTTATACAGTCGTTTATAGCTTCAATGTTTTGTATAACCCTAACACTATCAAGATGTTCGCTTATATTGAGGCTGAAAGTTTGGTAATCTATTTGTTATTGATTTTGTGTTACTGTTTTATAAAGAATTCTTTAAGGTTTTGTAAACCCTAACACTATTAAGAGTGTTCATTTTATATTGAGGCTGAAAGTTTAGTAATATGTTTTGTTATTGATTTTGTGTTACCGTTTATAAAGAATTCTTCTTAGTATCATTGACTAGATTCCGATAGTCTTTGATATTCATAATCAAGGTTTCTACTATAGTTGTCTTGGATTTATCCAATACAACTAATCCTTTTACAAGCTAAGCAAGATCTATTCAAGTGGGATCAACACTCCTTAATTTGATTTTGCTCATCCAAGCATGTCAAAAATTACATATGAATTATGTATCTCGAATTTTGTTCATGAGATCATTATGCATGTGTTTAAATACGTTTTTAAGTTGTATTAACAGTGCATAATAACAATTTTATTATGTTCCTAACGTGAGTGTTTTGAAAATAAGATTGGGGTTTTGGTTCGAAATTGATTTTTCGACAAACTCACTAGTGTATGTAATCTTATGTCTAAGGGAAGCGTATTAGTTATACATTATATCCTAGTAGTCCTTATTGTACAAAATTGAAAAAAATGGAAAACCCCTAATTTTAATTTTTGTGTTCATCATGAACCCTAGACTCAAATTGAAATAAAATAGATGAAATGACTTACAATTGATGATCTTTATGATGTTAGGAATGATTATTAGTGTTGATTTGATCTTTAATTAGTGTTTAGGGTTCGTGTTCGTCGCACCGGTAGGAAAGGGTGTGTTCGGCTTTGTGTTTTAAAAAATTTAAGTGTTAAAAATTAGACGTCTGCTGGTGGCTGTCCCATATCGATTAGGGGGCCGCCCAAAAATGGTTTAGGGCCGCCTGAGATATGGGGGCCTCCCGTATTACAGGTTTTTGACTTTAATTTTTAATCACGAAATTACGAGGAAGAGTGAAACTAATTAATGTTGCATTTCCGCGAATAATAATATTAACAAGCTTCAGATGAAGTGTTAAATTGTCACGACGCGAATGGAACCTAACTAGAATCGAGACTAGAAGAAGATAAGCGGACTAATACGAATTAATGGAATGTGTTCCCATCATTCCTAAACCAATACGAAGATAATTAAACGATTCATGTTTATGGGGTTTCGTAAGGATGTCGGCGATGTTGTCGACGGACGCACTTTTTCGATAGAGATATGTCCTTTCTAGAAATTGTCGCGAAGAAAGTGGTGACGAATTTCGATATGTTTGGTTCGAGAGTGTTGCATCGGGTTTTTGCTAAGGTCAATCTCACCTTTATTATCGTACATGATCGGGACGTCGTTGAGTCGAACATCGTAGTCGATAAGAGCTTGTTTCATCCATAGTGCTTATTGATATGCTATTCTGGCGCTTACGTATTTGGCTTTGGTAGTGGATATAGCAAGATCGGTTTGTTTCTTCGAGAACCAAGATGTCAAACAACATCCCATGAACGTACAAATACTGCTAGTGCTCTTTCGGTCCACATAATCTCCCGCATGATCAGAGTCGGCATATACTACTGTTTCTATGCTGGTTCCTTTAGGATACCATAATCCTAAGTGCGTAGTTGCCTTTTAATTGTTATCAGAAGAATACGTTTTTCACTGCTTTAAGATGAGAGGTTTTAGGAGCCTTCTTGGAAGCGGGCAAAAAAAAAAAATACAAAGGCAGACACTAAACATGATATCGAGCCTACATGCCGTTAGTAATAATAAACTACCTATCATGCTCGATACTTTTACTTATCTACGACTCACACTCCTGTTTTCTTTTTGTGAAGGTTTAGTATCGGAGGACATGGGGGTTTTCATTGGTTTAGAATCTTCTAAGCCAAATTTCTTAAGCATTTCTTTAATATATTTAGATTGATTAAAGAAGATACCATCTTCTATTTGTTTTATTTGTAATCCAAGGAAGAAGTTAGTTCAACCCTCATGCTCAAGTCGAATCATCATGATGATTTTGGCAAATTCATCACACATGTCTGACAAGTCGAGCAAATAAAATGTCACGACATATATTATGAATCGATGAATGAGTTGAAACTTTTTCTTCTTGGTAAAAAGTTTTTAACTACATTACCCTATTTTGTATTCATGTTTAATAAGAAAAATCTATTAATCTATCATAAACAAGCTTGGGTCTTGTTTAAGACCGAAAAGCTTTCTTAAGTTATAAACTGATTCGGTTTTCAAGTCATAAATCCTAAAGGTTGTGCCACGTATACCTCCTCATTGATAAAACCGTTTAGGAATGCACTTTTTACATCCATTTGGAATTGCTTAAAATCTAAAGCATAAGCTAATAGTATTCTAATAGACTCAAGTCTAGCAACTAGGGCCATATTTTATCCATTAAGCGATGCCCTCTTATTGATTATAAGCCTGAGCACTAACTTATCCCTTAATTCGATAACCATACCGTTCTCGATAATTATTTATCTAAACACCCACTTAGATCCTATGATTGTCATATTCTTAGGTTGTGGAACTAACTCCCAAACATCGGTAGCAATGAATTGATTTAATTCTTCTTTCATAGCTATTATCTAACTTTCATCCGTTAAGGCTTCATTCACATTCTTAGTATCTATAGTTGATATAAAACAAAAGAAGTTACTTGGTATAGGGCTTGAGACCTAAGAGTACTTGGGGTTAAGGTTTCCTATGACATTTTCTAATGGATGGTTTCTAGATTCCTTAATATTGACTACTTCGTCTATCTCTAAAGTTTCATCCTCAATGTCATTTTCTAAGATTTTCTTTTCGGTAACCTTAATAGCGTCTTCTTTATCTAAGTTATCATCCACCAAGGTGATGTTCTTAAGGGTGAGGAGTTTCATCGAATGTCACGTGAGTGATTCTTCGATTTTCTTAGTGTGTTTATTAAGGATGATGTAGGCTTTACTATTTTGGGAGTAACCTTAAAAGACATCTTCGTATGACTTTTGGTCAAACTTGGTAAGGTAGTCTTTAGTGTTTAAAATGAAGTACTTGCTTCCAAACAGTCTAAAGTAATCAAGAGTATGTTTTTTACCTCTCAAGAGTTCATAAGGTGTTTTTCCTAGGATGGCTCTAATTATGATTCATTGAGAATGTATGTTGAAGTTTCTTACGGCGTTAACACCAACACTTTGTGTAACGATTGCTCCACTCACATAGTCCTACACTTCTTAAGTGTCCCTATTTTCCTATTCACATCCATTATCATTGAGAGTGCATGGAGCGGAGAAGTTATGTGTAATTCCATTTGCATTATAAAACTCTCCAAATTGCACCTCATTATCAAATTCCTTGCCGTGGTCAGTTCTTATTGACACTATTGTACATCCTAATTGGTTTTGAATTTTCTTACTAAATATTTTGAATTGATCAAAGGCTTCGGTTTTATCCTTAAGGAATATAGTCTAAGTATACCTAGAGTAGTCATCTACTATGACTAAGGTGTAGCAGTTTCCTCCATAACTCCGTACGGCAAATGGACCGAAGAGATCCATATGAAGGAGTTCTAAGCATCTAGTCGTTGAGACTATATTCTTAGCTTTGTGACTAGCGTGAGCTTGTTTTCTAATTTTGCAAGCATCACAGAAGTGTTGATCAAACTTAAGCTTAAGTAAGTTTCTAACTAATTCCTTAGATGCTAATGAATTGAATGAGACGCATATTTAAGCTACCTAATCTCTTATGCCAAAACTGGAGTTTTTCATCAATGTTGCTAGACAAATTTGTCTTTTGCTCATTTCCTAATTTTCATCACATATAACACTTTCTCCTAATACCTCTACCTATGACCTTACCATCCTTAGTAATTTCACGTCATGTTCAAAAAAAAAAATTTTTTTTTTTATTAATTTTTTTTACTCTACACTTATTATCAACTATATTATCCTACACTTAGCAAGTTAAATATAAGGGGGTTTTATCTACATTTTCTACATTATCTATTTTGAGAGAGTCATTTGAAATCGTACCTTTGCCAATGATGTTACCGCGAAGATTGCTACCAAAAATAACATTACCTCTGTTGTATGCCTTGTAGCTTGAGAAGAGCTTTCGGTTACCAGTCATGTGTTTAGAGCATCCACTATCCTTTATCCACTCATCGGGTTCCAAGTCGACTCCAAGGCATATCTATTTATATAAGACAATAACTCAAACATTTGGTCCCCAATATCTCATTGGTCCAAAGTTGTTAGTGTTGAACATCCCATGCATTTGTTGCATTTGGTTGGGATGTGGAAATGATGAAATCATTCCCCAATGTATGTAACTTTGATTTTGGAAATTATTCCAAGTTACAGGAAATCCATAAGGTCGATTTTGTCTACCATCATTTCTTCTTGGTTGTGGTGTTCTATTTCTAGAATAAGAGTTATTTACTCTTTTAAGTTTTTAATCTCAAATTAGGTTTTGAAAAACCAACTCTGAGTTTTGACAATGGCTTATAAAATTGTTTAACTTCATCATCACTAGCAACGGGAACTTTGATGTTGTTTACTATTATGTGTTTTGGTCTAGGACCCAAAATAAATTTGTGAAAAGACACACTTTTCTCATATCCAAGCGTGATGACTGGCGGTCCTATAATTTCTTTAGGAGCCGCTTGTACAATATGGGGGCCGCCCATATTTATGGGACCTCCAACAAAAGACGCCTTTTTTCTGAGCTTTTACAAATTTTATTTTCTTAGTTCCACTAGATGATGCTTCAAATGAATTAAAACCTAAACCTAATTTTTCTCCAGAGGGTTTTTGATTACTTAACATTTCATTTAGACAATGTGTACTCTTTTCAAATTTAGTTAATCTAATAGCTTCCTCTTTGAGTTTTTCATTCTCAATTTTAAGTATATGGCACTTTACACATTCGAGATCAACTCCTTTGTTTATTCCTCGGAGTGAAGACACTTTTTCTTTTAAATACTAAGTACTTTTTCTAAACTATTTCTAGTGGCTTTTGATCTTTTGTTTTTAGTGATATCTTTAAACTCATTTGCACATTTTATCATATGAATTACTAAAAACAAAATCAATCTATTGATGAGTTTCATCACTAAAGTAAGAGGATACAGAATGTACCTCATTTGATGCTTTTTTTTTGAAAAAAGCCATGTGACATGTTCGTCTTTGACTTTTTTCATCATCTTCTTACCCGCTATCGCTCAAGGAACCTCCGACGAATGCACTTTGGTTCTTGTCTTTCGGAGGTTTTAGACAGTCTCCAATAAGATGATTTTAGAACCGCCGCATCTAAAACACTTCCTATCACTTTTTCCGTTCTTGTCTTCTCGGCTTCTTTTAGAAACGTCTTTTTTGTTGTTCCGAGTTAACTCAAAACGAAATCTACCTCTTTCTCTTAAAGAACTTCTTGAAGTCTCTAACCGCACAAGCGTATTCGTCATCTTCACTTCCAAAGTCGAACACCCTCTTACTATATTCTTTTCTTAGCCTTTAAAGCAGTAGATTTTCTTTCTCCCTTAGCTTTTACTATTCATAATCTTCTTGAATGAGTCATCTCGTGAACTTTAAGATTCTCGATGAGTTCATCAAGTGACAGTGGTGTTAAATCTTTTGACTCTTCAATCGCCTTGACGTTTGCTCTCCATTTAGGATGTAGAGCCCTAAGAAAATTCCTAACATAATTCTTGCTAAAATAACCTTCATCAAGAGCTTTTAGACTAGTAATGATAGTATTAAATCTAGCAAAAGCACTATCTATAGATTCGTCTTCAGAAATGACAACCAAAAGGTCGATCTTGTTATCTTTGACTTGGTTATTACCTTGATGGGTGATTAACAAAGTTTTCCAAATTTCTTTTGCCGTATTACACAGGAAAATTCTTTCATATTCTTTTCTGGCAAAGCATTGTAAATACCATTTTCTTTTTTTATTTTTCGCAAGCTTCTTTTAATATTATCCACTTTGTTTTTTCCAAAGGGAGAACCTCATCTAATTTTTTCCAGATTTGTTGAATATGTTTGAAAATCACCGTTAGTAATTGACATGCGCCAAGATCAAAGATCTTTTTGATTTAACATATGTCACGAATCTATGTTTATCCATAGAATAAATACTAACACTTTTATAAAAAGTAGTGGTCTTTGCATATGATGCCCTTCTAGATATTTGTCAAATCTATAGATCATTCCAAGCTTTAAAATACATATAATATAAAAATCTTGAGTGAACCTGTCTCTATACAAATTGTGGAAACTAAAGGGGTTTAAAAAGTTTACAGGTTCGTTTATGTTTTAAAGTTTTCTTTCAAAATACTTATATTCGAGTTGTATGTTAAACCAATCAACAATATTAATCAACAATGTAAATATCTAAACTAATACTAAATAAGAATGACAACAATATAAAGAGATATGGAAAGGAATAATTAAACCAAGACGCTAAGATTTATAGTGGTTCGGCTACAAAGCTCCTCTTCGCCCTACTCCACTCTCTAAGTATCCTACTCGAGATTTCACTATGTCAACAAGCTCCCTATAGGCGGTGAAAACCGTTTACACGTCGCCTTACAGTTTATTTTCCGACACTAAGCTAAATTGTTGAGTCCATAATTTAGCTAGAACCAATCTACCACTTCACAAGCACTACACAATCACAAGATCTACACTATCGGATTTACACACAATCCGAATCACACAATTATACAAGATAATTACAATAAAGATTTGATACTTAGAACAAGAGATGAGAGATTACTAAATAATAATTCATTTCTTGGCGAATACAAATGTTCTTCTCTTGCACTTGATAGAGAGGAGAGGAGAGATGAGAAGAAGAGATTGGATCACTTGAAACAAGATCAAACAATGTTAGTGATCAAAATATTTAGTGAGAGAAAGAAGGATTTTAGAGAGAGAAAGAAGATTGGAAAAATTCGTGCGAAGAGGTATGTTTTTCTGTCAGAAATAGTATAGTATTTATAGAGATGATTTCTAACGGTTAGCTGGTGGCGGTCCCGGCGGTCCCAGATATATCTAGGGGGCGCCAGGCCTATAAGGGGGCCGCCACTAGAGTACGCTCCTGTTTTTGTCTTTTTGTGGGGAATGTTGTATCTGGTATAGAAGCTTTTATTTTGGGGGGAAAACCATATTCAAATTTTATTATTTAAATAAAACATTTTCTTTTTATTAAAGACGTAATATTTTAAGAAGAAATATTTTCTTGATCACTAATCATCTAATGAATTGTTTGTACATACCCTTAAGTGATTAATCTTATAAGATGGAAATTTTATGATTTAATAAAATTGAAAATGTTTATTTTTATCGTAAAACGATTTTACAGTTTTGTATAACAAACGTAGAGAGATTGAAAAAAATAATAACATTTTTAGACAATTTGTATTTACACTCCTGATGAATTTCTTCAAGGGAGATGATCCAATTCTAACAATATCAACCAAAGATAGATATTTCATTCTACATCATTCCTCATGGTCAATCAACTCACTGAAAAAAACCTTTTACCCAGAAAAACATATCCTCGAAGTGATCACTCAAAATCGAGCAAGATACACCTCACATGAGGTTGTGAAGGTCTTACTGACCAAGAGAACACTGAAGGGACACAAGAACAAGTTCAAAATAAACAAATTAATCAACCCACTGAACAATACTGAAACCTCAGTTCACATCACCGAGTCTTTAGTTCCTGAAACTCTTCAGTCTTAACATGCATCAACAAGTTCATATCCTGTTGCTTAGGATAGATGGTTACCATTAGGATTAAAAGTCTTCTTGATGATGTTTGAAGTTACTGCTGCTCTTATTGATGTTATACTCTCAGTAAAAGTTAGTGCTGCTAGAGAATTTCAATGAAAATTATTATAAGTGTTTAAGACTATTGGTAAAGTTACAACTGCTAGTACCAAGTTACTACTGCTAGAGGATGTTACTACTGCTAGTGGAAGTTAAAACTACTCAGAGATAAAGACTGGAAAATATGCTAAGTAGTTACTACTACTAGTACAAAAGTTACTACTGTTAGTACAAAGTTAATGCTGCTAGTGAAGAAGTTAGTACTGCTGAGTTAGTTAGTATGCTTATGTGATTTATATGAATTGTTTTTGTGTAAAGAATATTATAACTTATATTGGTTTAAAAGATTTGATATTCTTAGGAAAGTATTGTAAGCCGTATAGGATTCTTTGATGTATAAAAGGAGGTCCTAAGGCATAGAGTTTGAGATAGAAAAATCAAAAACGAGTCATTCATAGAATCATCATAGCTTCAAGGTCTTTGTAACCCTAATACTTTGAGAGTATTCGTATTAATAATATTGAAGCTTTTGTTTGTTAAATTATATGTTCAATATAATGTACTGTAATCATTTATGAGTTCTTCTTAATGATTATTAAAGATTAGATTTCGCAATCAATCTTTTAATACATTCAAAAAAAGTTTTTCTACTATAGTTGTGTTAGATTTATCTAATATAACTAAACCTTACACAAGCTAAGGAATTCGATCCATTAAAGTGGGATCAACAAGTGGTATCAGAAGCTGTTGGCTTTGAGAACTTTGCTAGAGAGATATGATTCAAGATTCTGCACACATGGTGGCTGCATCCAAAGTTCCCATGCTCAAACCGGGTGAGTTTGAGTTATGGAGGATGACGATTGAACAATACATCCAGATGATAGACTATGCACTGTGGGAAGTCATAGAGAATGGTGCAACCTTGCCAAAAATAGCAGTTTGTTAGAAGGGTTGGAAAAGTGATGCCATTACATCCTGGCTGAAGTATAAGGCTCAGAAGAAGATTAGAATTGAAGGCTAAAGTACTTTAATAACGGGTCATTCCCAATGGAACCAACATTTAAGTTTTAAATCTATAAAGGATGCTAAGCTGTTGCTGGAAGCTGTAGAAAAGAGATTTGATAGAAATGCAGCTACTAAGAAGACTCAAAGAAATCTCTTAAAGCAACAATATGAAAACTCCACTGCTCTAAGCTCAGAGATGCTTGATCAAACCTTTGATAGGCTTTAAAATCTTATGAGTCAGTTGGAGCTTTCGATGAAAAGCTTTCACAAGAAGATGTTAATCAAAAGTTATTAGAAGCTTGTCAACCTGATTGGAATACCTGCTGTAGTGTGTAGGATAAAGCTGAGTTAGAAACAATATAGCCATGGATGAATTCTCTATAACAACCTTCAAGGGTGTAGAACAGAAGTTAAAGGGATGTCCTAGTCAAGTTCCAAACATAACAGAACATGGCTTTTGTGTCCTCTTCAAATAACAACACTAACAGCACTAATGAAGCAGTTAATACTGCTCATGAAGTTTCTACTGCTAGCACTCAAGTTAATGCTGCTTACTCTACAAATATTGATAACTTGAGTGATGCTATTATTTGTTCATTCTTTTGCTTGTCAACCAATAGTCCTCAACTGCACATGAGGACGTGCAACAAATACAACCTTAAAATGACCATAGAATAGATGGATTTGGAAAGGCAAATGGCCATTGTTGACTATGAAGGGCTAAAAGTTTTATGAATAATTAACAGGATGGAAGCTTTACTGTTAATGGTATAAGCATGAGACTATTGGTTTTGATAAGTCCTGTAGGGAGTGCTACAACTGCCACAAAAGGGGACATTTTGCTAGGAGTGCAGAGCTCTAAGAAATCAATACAACAAGAACAAGGAAATCTCAAAAAGGAGTGTGCCTGTGGAAACAACTACTTCCACAGCTTTTGGGTCATGGTGATGGTCTTGGTGATATAAACTGGAGTGAACAAGGCATAGAGGAATGCTAATTATGCACACATGGCTACCATGCTTCAAGTCTGACTCAGAGGTATCACAATGATTCAAATGTTCAAAATCTTAATGGAAACCGTTATATTACTTACATCTCAAAATGATCAACTATATACGAGATTTAGATAAATCTATTTAATGTTTTTAGGTTAAAAAACAGGTTTAGAATCAGTGGAAGAAAAACTTGATTTATAAAAAGAAATGAGTATGTTTTATGTAGAAAACATTAATGGATTAAATGGAAGTCAAGTAGGAGAAATAAACTATTAGAAGAGCTTAGGAAGAAGCCTGAAAAAATTCAAAAAGAAAAAGATAGCATTCATTTTAATGTATATATATTTAAAAAAGCATCTAATAGTTTAAACAAGCTTATAAATGGTCAGCATTGTTTATAAATGCAGAGAAAGTTTAAGCTATGAAAAGATAATGCAGTCCACCTCCAACACAGGAAATTTCAATTCTCCAACACCAGATTTGTCCTTTACTTGTTTAGATGAGTTTTTTAAATAAGCCTAGGTAGTTTGATAACAATAAAGTAGGATGAAGAAGTGTCAAATGTAGTTAGGAGTCTGATAATTCCCTAATTTATTTAAAAGATTAGGTGTCAAGATAGTGAGGAAGAAAAATGTCTCAACTAAACTGAGAAGAAAATAGTTAAAGCTAGTATTGCTAAGATAGATTTGTCAACCTAAGCAACACGAGAAACTACTTAGAAAAGCTGATAAACAATGTTGAGAACTTAGCAAAACACTTTACAGTCCAAAGGCATCAAAGAATTGCAACAATATGATGTCGCAAAAACTAAGAAGCAATTTTGAGATGTTTAATAAAGCATGTTATGTATGTGGAAGCTTTGATCATTTGCAAGTTGATTGCAATTACCATCAAAAACATTTTCAAAATCAAAGGAAAGGTAAAAACCGTTTGGAACAATAACGTCAAAGGAGAATCATCAAACTTTTGCTAAAAAGACTCACCATGGCTAAAAAGAAACATGGTTCCAAAGATCATTAACTATGAGTCTTGGTTATATTATCAGTAATACAGCTAGAACAATATAATACGCTCACTCAAAAACAACCGTGAATTCTGCTAATCATGTCAATATCGTTCTAAAACAGCACAATTAACTGTTAAGAGGCTCTTCAAAAGAACACATTATTCAAACAGTAATATTAGATCAAAGGGTTACATAATGTTAGTGTTAAAAAATTAAAGGCTGCTAGTCCAAAAGCATTAATAATGCTGTTTAAGGGAAATAATTTTAATGTTTAGTTAAGGCCTCAGCTTGTTGGTGTTTTAGAAACCAAAGACTAAAAGTTTTAGACCATGTTTACTAAACACTACATGGCATCAATCACCCTAAAGAAGTTTGATTTATAATGAATGCACAAGGCAGATCCAAGTCAGTGATTGCTTTGGTCCCTAAAAGACACGATTTTCTTAGTCTAAAGTGTAGGGCAATCCACAAATATAACTACAAGATCAAGGAGTGATTGATAGTAGATGCACTGGCCAACCACATGATAGGAATAAGACCTATCTTAAAAACTATGAAGAAATAGATGAAGGATATGTTACTTTTGGAGGGAACCCTAAAGGAGGGAAAATCACAAGGAAAAAGGTACCATAAACATGGTAATAAAGATTTGGAAAATGTGTAATTTGTGAGAGAGTTACAGTTTAATCTCTTTAGTGTCTCACAAAATATTGATAAAAAGAATAATTTCTTTTTATGACACTGAATGTTATTGTTTTAATCTCTAAACTTTAAGGTTAATTGGTGAAAGTCAAGTTTTATACTTAGAGTTCCTAGACAGAAACAATATGTATAGTGTTGATTTAAAGAACATAATTTCAAGTAGGTTTTACTTTGCCTTTTTACAAAGTCCACATCTAATGAATTCTAAAATTTGGCATAGAAGGCTAGGTCACTTAAATTTTAAAACCATAAATAAATTGGTTAAGGGAAATTTTGTAAGAGGTTTACCTTCTAAACTTTTTGAAAATGATCAAACCTGTGTTGCTTGTCAAAAGGGAAAGCGGCACAGAGCCTCTTGTAAGTCCAAAACAGAGAACTCAATCAGTCTTCCTTTACATTTGTTACATATGGACTTGTTTGGTCCAACATTTGTAAAAAAGCCTTATGAAGAAAAAATGTTAATTGTCCAGCTTGTCATAGATGATTACAGTAGGTTTACATGGGTTGTCTTTCTAGCTACTAAGGATGAACTGATGGCATTCTAAAGACCTTTATAACTGGTATAGAAAATCTAGTAGATCACATGGTTAAGGTGATTAGATGTGATAATGGAACTAAGTTCAAAAACAGATAAATGAATGAGTTTTGTGAGATGAAAGGTATTTTGAGACAATTTAGAGTAGCTAGAACTCCTCAACAAAATAGAGTTGCTGAGAGAAGGAATAGGACACTAATTAAGGTTGTTAGGACTATGCTAGCTGATTCTAAGTTTCCAACTACTTTTTGGGCAGAAGCAGTTAATACTACTTGCTATGTGCAAAATAGAGTGTTAGTAGTTAAGCCTCATAACAAGACCCCATATGAACTTTTTATGGTAGAAACAACCAACTTAATTTTATGAACCATTTAAGGTATCCTGTTACTATTCTTAATACCATAGATCACTAGCAAAATTGATGGTAAGTGCAGATTGAAAGGTTTCTTGTTGATACTCTTGAATAGTAAATGTTGCCTTTAGAGTTGTATAATTTGTCAAGACATTTTAATATTTACCTTTTTCCAAATATTTTCTAAGTATAAATATTTTTTAAAAATTTCAGCATGACCCGTTCGTGTTTAATAAAAATCACTTTCAATTCACATTTCATGATTTACAAACTCTATACTATTAAATCACATTAATAACTAACCCGAAAAGTCCTTAGAATCCTTATTGGGATTTTAGGCCTAATAAGCCTAATTAGATGACCCGTAACGTTCAACGTTCAAATAAGTAAACGTTTAGTATCTAAATTCGTATATATCAAATAATCTATACATAAGATTATCCAATAAGCTGCACCGTGAGCTATACGCCTTGGTACATTGTCCTCTTATTGGGCCATGGCCCATTAAGTCAAGTATGTAGATTTAAACTTATCCATTAATCCGATAAGCAAATCGCTAAGCAATAAACATGTGACTTATTAATAAGCTATCAATAAGCTTCTAATAAGTCGAATCGAAACCTATTAAGCCAACCATGGGCTATTAAGCTACGGTTTAGGCTTGTGTTGGGCCGAAACCTTTCTTTACCATCGTAAGCCCATTAGTTAAGCCCTATAAGTAAAAGAAATATCAAAAAAATCCTTGGTTCATCAATAAGCTATCATAAGCCCTCAATAAGCCAAGACCATTAAGCCAAACCTTAGAGCTTATTTATTAAGCTCGTTGGTTTTGGGCTTTTAGTCGTGGAACGCGGCTAATAAACCCAATAAGCTATATTCGAGCTTATTGGCAAGGCCGAATAAGCTTATCATTCATTCTATCAAAAATAAGCTAGAAATAATCCATAAAAAAATAAGACGAAATAAAACAAGTCAAACAAAATCCTTTCCTTTCTTTTCTTTTTGGGTCGAAGCCACCATAAGCCCAATAAGCTCCCCACGAGCTATAAAGTTTGATTTTTATTATAACAAAACAACCATAATCATAAAACTACACTTTCCTTGTCCTTGTTTATATATATGTCGAACCATTTTTATAACCTTTTAAGGTTTACTTAGTTTCAAAAACTTGTTATTTAAGAAACGAGTTGTACAACTAGTGTTTATGCACCAAGATGTTCATAAAAGTACAAGTTTTATCAAGATTAAGTGACTTACAAAAAGATGATGATTAGAGGATGATTAAAGACTAAGAAACAATCCAAACGTTGTTTATAAACTACCCGAATGATATTAGGAATCAAACTAACACACTTGTCTTCAATGTTCTTGATAGAAATCAATGATGGTATGGTTATGAAAAGGGTGTTTGTTCTTCGGCTATAGGAGAGAAAGGGAGAAGAGAGCATAAAATTTATTTGGTGTGTGTGAGAAATAATGCATGAATGAGGAATATATGAAGCCAAAATTCAAATCAAGAATCCTATGTGTGTGTGGGGTATTCAAACGCAAGAAAGGGGGAGGGGATAGGGGACCAATTTGATCTCCCCTTTTCTAGCTTATATAGTGGTATCTTTGATTTAATTTCCATGCATGCACATTCATTTTAAATCTAGTTAAGTTTACGGAACACGAAACTACTGAAAACGAATAACATGATTACGAAAAATTTTGAAACTTTAAATATCGACTTAAAACGTAAAATACGCGTCTACTGACGAAAGACTATGATGATTTAACAATACGGATTACTTCCGGCAATGATTCTCAGTTAATAACGGAACAACTTCCTTGTTAAACATAAAAGTTACACGAAACTTATAAAAATTCAAAATACTTTATGGAAACGGCTAAGTTACTGATCGGAAAATTATGACTTGTGACATCATTTCCCCGTTAAAAGAGCCTTGTCCTCAAGGCTTATGACGTAGCATCTGCCACGGGTGCTGATAACATCAATTAGCATCATTTTATTATATCATGTATCCCATCTGTTTTGCCCACTTTTATATAATTATTGCATTATTTGGTACTTAATTGCTTCAAAGTTGATAAATGCTGTAATTCAAGAGTGTTTTGTGAAGACGAGCTAAAAGGCGCATAATTTGGAGCTAAAACGAAGATATTTGAAGATTGCTGAAATTTTACCAATACGTCGTATCCAACTAAAGAGATACGGCGTATCTGCGCCAAGACTTCACAAGAAAACGCGTTTGACCAATTCCCAATACGGTGTATTCACTCTGTCTACATACGCCATATCCATGAAGATAACTATTTGAAGATACAGTAAATCAAATAAATTGGGAATGATATCAAAGATTTATTATGAACGTAGTGCGCACTCTAAGGAATCCAGCCCAATACGCCATATCGACCTTGCTGGATACGGCGTATCGAGTCTTTTTCAAACACTATCATATTCTTTATACCATACTCACGAAAGACCAATTTTAGAAGAGAAGATCAGCCACCAAGGTCAAGCATTGATCACGAATCCATAGAAAACATTGTATAATTTTTACTCTCTTAATCGTTCGATTTTCAATTGTTTGATTACGCTTGTATAATTACAATGGTAGTGGGCTAATACCCTCGGGTATTAGCCATCTTAATGAAAGTTTAATGTTTGGTTTGTTTTAAAAATCAATTTCTTAATTTATCATTGATTGTTTAATTATGTTTATCACCTCATACTTATTTATGTGTTTGAATATGCGACCTATCATTCAACTGGATCTAGTGATACGGACCAAGTAATCTAGATACCGGGATAGCTCTCCATATCGTGTTTCCTATATCTAGACCAATAGGATCACAAATAACGTTTTGTCTTTGTCTATGAATTATGAGCTTAGTTGGACCGGTAGGCGTCACACCCCGACAATGGCGGAAACTCGAGAATGAAAAATAATGATCAATCATAACACAAGATACAAAATAGAGAAAACTACATTGCATAAACTTCAAGTGCTATGAAGTCCATCAACCTCGAACAACCTCGAGTGATGTCCCAAATCGCAACTAAAATCCATAATCTCTTACAATTATTCAAATGCCCTCATAGGGGTCCATAATCCAAACTTAATCTAAAGCATCCAATTACTAGGACCAAACAACAAGCAAGCAAGACTTCAAACGAAATTCCACTCGGGATACTTCTAAGTCTGCTATAACAATCACCAAACTACACTTTTTACACTTCACCTGAAAAAGATACTCGAAAACGTCAACAATAATGTTGGTGAGCTCATAGGTTTGACCTTAAACCCAAAAGTTGTGCCAATATTTCAACAATGGACGATAGTGCTATATGACAGTTAATATATGCAAACAACCTTAGCATCACCGCTAATCAATAACCATATGTCACTTACACACCTAAATGGCCTACCAGCTGGAGCACTAAAATTAGGACAGGACCACACACAAACCTGGGTAGGCGTACCCATCCGCTCTAATAATCACACAAATACTAGGTAGGCATACCCATCCGATCCAAACAATCATGCGAATACTAGGATAGGCGTACCCCTCCGATCCAAACAATCATTCAACACTTAATATTTACATAGCAGTCATAAGCACGTAACTTGTCCCAAAAACAAAACCTCATTTCGCATAAATCAATTCAAAACATTCCAAAACACATTTGAGCATCATTTTCCCCCAACCAAAAACAATAAAAAGTGGGGCTACGAGAACTCACCTCAAGCAAGTCTTTAGCAACGATATCTCAATCACACAAGAAAATGCAACGACGCTCGCACACGACCTAGTCCATTTAATGTCCCAATTTAATCACCAATTTCCAAAACAATCTTCACGTTTGATGCATAGAGTTTAGACGCGTTGTACAATTACCCAAAACAATTTAGTGGTGTGATGGTTGATGGCATATCTTCACATTCATATCAATCTTATTACTCGGTAATACATACTTATACTATTAAAGGAAAATAGATAAGTAATATAAATAAATATTTAAAATTAATAATTATAAATATATCTCGACAAGTCCATTCGGTAACCTTCGTCACTTCAAAATAAACATAATACGGTTAAAAATGAAACGTTTACTCATACTAAACACATTAGAGTAGTTTCGAGAAAAATTATATTTTTCTTCTTTTAGTGAATTTATTAAATAAATAAAATAATTAAATAATATTTTATTATTTAAAAATCAAAAAATCATGTTTTTAGGAAAATTTCTAAGTATAAACTTTTTACAAAATTTTGACATGACCCGTATGCTCAAACAACGTTTTCCAAGGTTTCAAACCTTATTTTTAACACTTTTCATAAATTCGACACTTTTCGACAAAATTCCAAAATCTTAATCTTTAACGTTTACTACAACGTTTTTCCCGAAATATCGTTCAATATCACTTCGTAAATACATTTTCACTTTCAAAAGTCCGACAAAACTCTCATAACGACTAAATATCGCTTATTGGGCTTTAAGGCCCAACAATGGTCCATTAAGACATTTATAAGTCCAAAATACAATCCGAGTCCAAAACCAAGGTCCATTTACATATATAAGCACATACTTATAAGTAGAAAATAATCCGGACCACAATAAGCCCTCTCATTAAGCTACGGCTTAAATAGACTTATTGGGCCGTAAGTCCAATAGCTCAAAAATACGTATATTAAGCTTGAAAAAAAGCTAATAAGCTACGTATCACATTTGGTTACTACCATAAGCCACAAAATAGTCCACAACATATGCCATAACACAAAAATAATCAAAATCACTTTCCTAGTAAATTTGGAAAGTTTTCGTGGCATATAAGCCCAAAATAAGCCAAGAAATAGCTTAAAAATAAGCCCGAATAAGCTATACAAGCTACTATCAAAAATAAGCTATCTAGCAATATATATTATTCAACAATCACGACCACAACATCAAAACTACAAAAAACCCTTTTTCTTTTTCCATAACCCCGAACCAAAGACAACTTTTTTTATTCGTTTCGCTTCCAAAAATTGATTTTCACAACGATCAACTTGTACAACTAACATCTATGCATCAAAATATACCCAAAAGGACAAATGAAATTTAAATTTGAAAACTTACAAGAAAATCTTTAAAAATGTATATTTCGACACGAATCGGACAACCCAAACGTTGTTTAAATGAATATCCAAACACTCGTATCAACCCAGAATATCACGTTCTCGATCAAAGTTGGAAAATTTATGATGGATTGTAGGTGGTAGGTGGCGGACGTAGCAAGCATACACACCCACACACTTATGTGTTTTTTTTTAAAATGGATAATGAGTAAAAAAGGTTTCTAGTGGAAGAATATAATTGTACACCCTTAGGACACATTAGCTAAAATTAAGCCACCTTGTCCCCTTAATCACCCATGACCGGCTATGGCATCCAAGGAGGCATCGGGTCTTTCTTTTCGTGTCGGGATCACTTAAATACTCGTAAAACCCAACCGTAAAATTTACCCCAAAGTTAATTAGCATTTTTATTCACTTTAAAAATACTTTTCCATTAACCTAGAGTATTCACACGAAATATTTTCACTTTACACCCTTCAAAACTCATTTGGACATTAACGGACGTGTCAGACTCGTTTTTTCGGCATTTCTCAAAATTCACGGGTCAAACCACCCGAAATACATATAACACAATAATACCTTCCAAAAGGGATTATTAATCACAATAAACCATAATTCACCACAATTCTCATAAAATCATCACCGTCAACACGGTACAAAATTTGTATAAACTGATAAAAGTCAAATAGTCAAAGGACTATATATGAAATATTCAGAACACAAAAAAGGCAAAGGTTACATTCTACCCCCCTTAAAAGAATTTTGTCCCCGAAATTCAAGTACTAACATTACTAAACAAATGCGGGTACTTCAATTTCATCTGATCTTCACGTTCCCACGTGAATTCAGGGCCATGTTTCGAATCCCATCGAACCTTGACGATGGCAATTCTACTACGCTTCAACTTCTTAAACTCTCTTTCTAAAATTTCCACAGGATTTTCCACAAAATTCAACTTAGCACCAACTCAAATCTTAACCAAAGCCACTTGCAGTGTTGGATCAACCAAACACTTCTTAAGGTTTGACACGTGGAACGTGTCATGAACACCATTCAATTACTCAGGCAAATCTAACCGATAGGCCACAGGGCCTACCTTTTTGATAATCTGAAAAGGTCCAACAAATCTAGGTGCTAACTTCCCTTTCTTCCCAAAGCGTACCACACTTTTCCAAGGCGATACTTTGAGCAAGACATAGTCACCTACACTAAACTCTAGACGCTTCATCCTCTTATCAATTTAACTTTTCTGATGATCACGCGCAGCCTTAAGTCTATCCTTAATCTGTAAGATCTTGTCAGTAGTCTCTTGCACTAACTCAGGTCCTATCAACTGACCTTCTCTAACCTTAGCCCAAATAATTGGTGAACGACACTTTCTACTATACAATGCCTCAAACGAAGCACATCTCACACTAGAATGATAACAATTGTTATACGAAAACTCAACCAATAGAAGATGAACATCCCAACTTCCCTCAAATCCCACGGTCTGAGGGTGATAAGTTGTACTCATGTCTAAACGGGTTCCTAATGCCTCTTGCATTGACTGCCAAAACCTTGATGTAAAATGACTATCACGATCCGATATAATCGAGATCGGCACACCATGTCTAGCAACTATCTTAGTCAAATATAATCTAGCAAACCTTTCCATCTTATAATCCTCACGCATAGGTAGAAAATTAGCAGACTTAGTCAATCAGTCCACAATGACCCAGATTGTGTCATGCCCACTACTAGTCCTAAGCAACTTAGTCACAAAATCCATAGCTATCCCTTCCTATTTCCATACGGGAATCTCAGGTTTTTGGAGCAAGCCAGATGGCTTTTGATGCTCAGCCTTAACCTTCAGACAAGTCAAACACTTACTAACATACTTAGCTATATCCTTTTTCATTCCAGGCCACCAATACCTATCTCTCAAATCATAGTACATCTTATCAGCTCCTGGGTGTACAACGTACTTCGACTTATGGGCTTCATCCATAATCAAGGTTCTTACATCACCCTTCAAAGGTATCCATATTCAATCTAGGTAGTACAAGATCCTATCACTTCTCTGTTCTATCATCTCATCTAAACATTTTTGCAATCCTGCAGACTCATTCGCAGCCTCCTTCTGAGCCATCAGTATCCTATCCTTGATACTCGACTGAAGGGTCATATTCATAGCTCTAACTCTCTTAGGATTTACTCTTTCTTTCCTACTTAGGGCATCAGCCACCACATTTGACTTACTAGGATGGTAGTAAATTTCACTGTCAAAATCACTAAACAATCCTATCTAGCGACGCTGTCGCATATTCCACTCTATCTGACTAAATATATGCTGAAGACTCTTATGATTTGTATAAATGACACTCTTTTTCCCATACAGATAATGTCTCCAGATCTTAATTGCAAACACAACCGAACCCAACTCCAAATCATGGGTAGTATAATTCTTCTCATGAATTTTCAACTGCCTAGACGCATAGGCTATCACATTACCTCTTTGCATTAACACACAGCCTAATCATATGCCGGATGCATCACAATGTACCACAAAGTCTTCTGATCCATCGGGGAGAGCTAGAACAGGCACATTACATAACTTATCCTTTAAGGTTTGAAATGCCAATTCCTGTTCCTCACCTTAATCAAAAACCTTACCTTTCTAAGTCAAGATAGTAAGAGACTTGGCTATCTTAGAAAAGTTCTCAATGAACCTACGGTAATATCCAGCCAATCCTAAGAACGAACAAACCTCAGTCAGAGTTCTAGGGGCTTTCCAATTCTTAACAGTTTCAATCTTACTATGGTCTACATGAATCCCATCACCATTTATCATATGCCCAAGAAACTACACTTCTCTTAGCCAGAATTCACACTTAGAAAACTTAGCATACAGTTTCTCCTTTTTGAGTAGTCCCAAGACTAACCTTAAGTGTTCTACATGCTCCTCTTGAGTCTTAGAGTAGAGCAGTTTCCAAGACTAACCCTTTTAAAATTCTCTACATGCCCTCTTGAGTCTTAGAGTAGATTAATATATCCGTCTTATAAATACAATCACAAACTTATCAAGATACTGGTCCTACAAACCCTATTCATCAAATCCATAAATACTGCTGGTGCATTAGTCAGACCAAAGGGCATTACAGTAAACTCGAAATGTCCATAACTAGTTCTAAATGCAGTCTTTGGTATGTCATCCTCGTGCACTCTCAGCTGATGATATCTAAACCTAGGATCTCATCTTCGAGAAAAACTACGACCGCTTGCAGTTATAAAAGATCATCAAGTCTAGGGAGTGGATAATGATTCTTAACAGTCAACTTGTTCAACTCTCTATAATCAATACACATCCTAAATGAACCATCCTTCTTCTTCACAAACAATACCGGTGCTCCCCAAGGAGATGATCTTGGACAAATGAAACTTTGTCATGGAGTACCTTGAGTTGTCCGAACAACTCCTCCAATTCAAAATGCGTCATCGATAAGGACGACATATACAACCGTCGTTGCTCCAGGGATTAACTCAACCAAAACTCAATTACCCGAATAGGTCGGTAATTCACCATATAGTTCATCCGGTAAATACCTCAGGAAAATATATCTAACCACTACAATCTCTTCTTGCTTCTTAACACCCATCAAAAATCTCACTTTCTCATCCGGTCTCTCTCCTACTACTCTAAGCATCTTGCCATCCGATAGTGGTATCCTTACTACCTTCTCATGGAAAATTATTTTAGCTTTATAATTAGACAACCAGTCTATACCTATAATCACATCAAAACTCCTATGACCAAAAGGTATCAAAACGTGATGACAAAGACATGACCCAGCGAATATCTAATTTGCAACCCTTAATAACCTTATCAATCTCTACTAGCTGCCCGCTAGCTATCTCAATCTCATATTTGAAACCTAAGTCGCTGGGCTCTTGCGACCCTTGCAGTTGATCAATTAGATCATCAATTCTAGGAAGTGGATAATGATTCTTAACAGTCAACTTGTTCAACTCTTTATAATCAATATACATCCTAAAAGAACCATCCTTCTTCTTTACAAACAATACCGGTGCTCCCCAAGGCGATGAGCTTGGTCTAATGAAACCTTTGTCTTAGAGTTCCTTGAGTTGTCTAGACAACTCCTCAAATTTATAAGGTGTCAAACGATAGGGAGACTTTGCTACCGGCGTTGCTCCAAGGGTTAACTCAATCCGGAACTCAATTTCCCGAATAGGTGGTAATCCAGATAGATTATTCGGGAATACCTCAGGAAAATCTCTAACCATAATAATCTCTTCTTGTTTCTTATCACCAGCCTTAGCACCCATCAAAAATCTCGCTTTCTCTTTCGGCCTCTCTCCTAACACTCTAAGCACCTTGCCATCTGGTAGTGGTATCCTCACTACCTTCTCATGGCAAATTATTTCAACCTTATGATTTGACAACCAGTCCATACCTATAATTACATCAAAACTCCCATGCCCAAAAGGTATCAAATCAATGTCAAAGACATGACCCTCGATCTTTAGTTTGCAACCCTTAATAACTTTACCAATCCCTATTAGCTGCCCGCTAGCTATCTTAATCTCATAACTGAATCCTAAATCCTAGTCCTTTTATTATCACCCTACCACTCCTATCCTTGCTAGGTTCCCCCGCATTTCCTCTTTTCTCAAACTTCTTAATTGATCCATTTCTAATAGCCTCATCAGTCAGTGCACCAAAAATCTGCACAGCCTTCTATATAGTCTTTAGCTCCGTTGCTGCCACCACCCCACAGATCTATGGAGCAAGGCCATACACATACCTCCCAATCATCCTACTCTTTGGAGTTACCAAATATGGAACTAACCTAGCCAACTCATAAAACCTATCAGTATACGCAACATGGCCAGCCCCGACCATGGCGTGATTCCACAACTCAGATTCCAACTTTTGCATCTCATGACTAGGACAAAACTCTTGTATCATCATAAACTTAAAGTCATTCCATGACATACTAACAGCAACTTCCTGGCTTAGCGTGCGGATCTGAGAGTTCCACCACGTTAAAGCCTTACCCACAAATGAACCAGCAGTGTATTTTACTTTTTGGTCAATACTACAACCACTTATATCATGCACAGACTCCATTTTCTCAATCCAACGAGTAAGAACTACAACACCTCCCTTACTATCATATTCCTTAGGGTTACAAGCTAAGAACTCCTTATAGTAACAACCTACCCGGTTGCCATTTACTAACACGTTCCTAACGTTCTCCTGAATGTTCTCATTAACCTCATTACCATTCTGATTTCCAACATTTCCTTGGTTACTAACCTGAGCTAGCATGGCGGGTAAGAGGTTCTGCAATTGATGGGCAATGATCGTCGAGAAGTCGGGTGCACCCCCATTGGCTCCCTCTACATTCCCATTGACTCCCTCTACACCCTCATTAGCTCCCAGACCCTGGTCATTTCCTTGACCATTCAAATCATCAACACGCTCATCATTACCTTCCCTAGGTCTTCTACCTCTTCCACCTCTACCAACCTGTACACCCGTTCCCCCTCCTAATGATTCGACAGCAGGTCGGCCAACACTTTAGGTCATTACCCTTGGCGGCATTATCCATACGAGGGAGAACATGGGCAACGTTAGGTAAGTGGGAAGACTAATAAAGAATATCTTACTATATATACCGATATACACATAACACCACCCTACGGTGTCAACATCGATTTGTGTGAACAACATTACTAAGTATGAGTGAGTTGTAATATGCTTATAATTACGTTGGCCACCGTACTTATATTCGCATCCTTTCTCAGTCATATTTAATTTTGAGCTCACACATTTCAATGACTGACATAACTAAGGCACCAAACCATGAACACACAAAGGCACACAACAGCGGAACACCGCGCACATACATCCTATACGCAACTAAACGACGGATCTTAGGTTATAGTATAGGCCAATCCACCTAGTTCTCTATAACCTTGGCTCTAATTACCAATCTGTCACACCCCGACAATGGCGGAAACTCGAGAATGCAACATAATGATCAATCATAACACAAGGTACAAAAATAGAGAAAACTACATTGCATAAACTCCAAGTGCTATGAAGACCATCAGCCTTGAGCAACTCAAGTGATGTCCCAATCGAAACTAAAATCCACAATCTCTTACAATTATTCCAAATGCCCACACAAGGGACCATAATCCAAACTTAATCTAAAACATCCAAATACTAGAATCAAATAACAAACAAGCAAGACTTCAAATGAAATTCCACCCGGGATACTTCTAAGTCTGCTATCAAATCACCAAACTACTCTTCTTTTACTTCACCTGAAAATGATACTCGAAAACGTCAACAATAATGTTGGTAAGCTCGTAGGTTTGACATTAAACCCAAAAGCTGTGCCAATATTTCAACAGTGGACAATAGTGCTATATGACAGTGAATTATGCAAACAACCTTAACATCACCGCAAATCAATAACCATATGTCACTTACGCACCTAAAGGGCCTACCAGCTGGAGCACTAAAATTAGGGCAGGACCACACACAAACTTGGGTAGGCGTACCCATCCGCTCTAATAATCACAAAAAATACTAGGTAGGCGTACCCATCCGATCCAATAATCTCACAAACACTGGGTAGGCGTACCCATCTGATCCAAACAATCATTCATCACATAATATTCACATAGCAATCATAAGCACATAACTTGTCCTAAAAACAAAACCACATTTCACACAGATCAATTCAAAATATTTCAAAACACATTTGAGTATCATTTTCCCCCAACGGAAAAACAGTAAAAAGTGGGGGTACGAGAACTCACCTCAAGAAAGTCTTTAGCTACCCAATCTCAATCACACAAGCAAATGCAACAACGGCCGCATACGATCTAGTCATGTTAATGTCCCAATTTAATCATCTAATTCCAAAACAATCTTCACGTTTGATGCATATAGTTTAGACGCGTTGTACAATTACCCAAAACAGTTTAGTGGTGTGATGGTTGACTTCTTATTTCCACAATCATATCAATCTTATTCCCCGATAATACATACTGATACTATTTAGAGAAAATAGATAAGTAATATAAATAAATATTTATAATTAATAATTATAAATATATCTCGACAAGTCCATTCGGTAAACCTTAGACACTTCAAAATAATCAATATACGGTTGAAAATGAAACGTTTACTCATAATAAACTCATTAGAGAAGTTTCGAGAAAAATTATATTTTTCGTCTTTTAGTAAATTTATTAGATAAATAAAATAATAAAATAATATTTTATTATTTAAAAATCAAAAATAATGTTTTTAAGAAAATTTTTAAGTATAAACTTTTTACGAAATTTCGACATGACCCGTACGTTTATACAACGTTTTCCAAGGTTTCAAATCTTATTTTCATCAATTTTCACAAATTCGACACTTTTCGAAAAAATTCCAAAATCTCAATATTTAACGCTTACCAACACTTTTTCTCCTAAATATCATTCAATATCACTTCGTAAATACATTTCCACTTTCAAAAGTCCGTCAAAATTCTCATAACTACTAAGTATCGCTAATTGGGCTTTAAGGCCCAACAAGGGTCCATTAGAACATTTATAAGTCCAAAATATAATCCAAGTCCAAAACCAAGGTCCATTTACATATATAAGTATATACTTATATGTAGAAATAATCCGGACCACAATAAGCCCTCCCATTAAGCCACGGCTCAAATAGACTTATTGGGTCGTGAGTCCATAAACTCTAAAATACGTATATTAAGCTTGAAAATAAGCTAATAAGCTACGTATCACCTTTGGTTACTACCATAAGCCTCAAAAATAGTCCACAACATACGCCATAACACAAAAATAATCAAAATCACTTTTCTAGTGATTTTGGGAATCCATTCGTGGCCTATAAGCCCAAATAAGCCAAGAAATAGCTTAAAAATAAGCCCGAATAAGCTATACAAGATACTATAAAAAATAAGCATTCTAGCATCATATATTAGTCAACCATCACGACCACGACATCAAAACTACAAAAACCCTCTTTTTCCTTTTCTTAATACACGAACCAAACATCCCCTTTTTCTTTCGTTTCGCTTCTAAAAATCAATTTTCACAACGATCAACTTGTACAACTTACATCTATGCATCAAAATAAACCTAAAAGGACAAACGGAATTTAAATTTGAAAACTTACAAGAAAATCTACAAAAATGTATATTTCGACACGAACCGAACAACCCAAACGTTGTTTAATGAATACCCAAACACTCGTATCAACCCGGAATATCACGTTCTCGATCAAAGTTGGACTTATGGTGGTTAGGTAGCGGACAAAACACACACACACACCTATGTGTGTGTTTTTATTTTTTTGAAATGAAATGGATAATGAGTGGATTTGTTACAATTAAAACACATTAGCTAAAATTAAGCCATCTTGTTCCCTCCTCTTGACCATTTGACCGGATATGGCATCCTAGGGGTGTCGGGTCTTTCTTTTCGTGTCGGGATCACTTAAATACTCGTAAAATTCAACCGTAAAATTTACCCCAAAGTTAATTAGCATTTTTATTCACTTTAAAAATACTTTTTACATTAACCTAGAGTATTCACACGACATATTTTCACTTTACACCCTTCAAAAACTCATTTGGACATTAACGGACGTGTCAGACTCGTTTTTTGGTATTTCTCAAAATTCACGGGTCAAACCACCCGAAATACCAATAACATAATAATACCTTTCAAAAAGGATTATTAATCACAATAAACCTCAAATCATCATATATCTCATAAAATCATCACCGCCAACACGGTACAAAATCTAAATAAACTGACAAATGTAAAATAGTCAAAGGACTATAAATAAAATATTCAGAACATAAAAAGGGCAAAGGTTACACATCCTTCTCATCCTTGTATGGTTCAAACTGAATGATTAAAAAGGTGTTTATTTTTCGTGTATTTGAGTTGTCTGCGCTTGGATCAATGGATAATTGATAAGAGGTGCTTTTAATTATCTTTAATTATGTATGTTAAGAGATAGGTGGTTTCGTGTATCTTGACTGGAGAGATAAGGAATGATAAAGGTGGCTGATAAATGAAAGATTAAGCGGGGGCAGATGCTTTGTGTTAGAAATTAGGTTTACAAATGACCTAATTTTTAGGGATCTTGTGTCTTATATCCACATGTTTGATAGAAGATGGGATAGTCTTAACTAAATGAAAAATGGACCGAGACTTTGTGTTATGGGGTAGGCTGAAAGTTGTAAGGGTTGGGATTATAGGCTGCTGAAATGGGATAAGTTGGTGTTGGGCTGGGCCAGATTGAGTGGTTTGAGTTTTGATGTTAATTGAAGTGTGTTAATTATCGGATTGAGTCAGGTAGTAAAACAATATCATGTCGGGTAATGTATACATGATCAGGTTTTATTATTTGGACGGGTCGTGCGTGTGTTATATTTTTTTTGCCCGATATCCGTTAACGATCATTACATCAAAAATCATGAAAAACAACACAACAAACACAATACATTACGCTAAAATGATCCTTATCAAAATTCACCTTCACTCTTAAAGGCTAGTATTGGATTTAGATGACTACAGAGTTTTTCTACGATGTACTTATTTGGGATTGAAGTAGTATTTCATGAGGAGTGTATTTATTTCGTCTTCAATTCTTTCTTTATCTACAACGAAGATGACTTGTTCGAGCATATACGGTTTAAGACTTGGATATCTAGTTGCTTTTGTGATTCTTTCTCTCTATACTCACAAAGTAATTATCACTTTAAGGAGTTACATTGTAGTACTCAGTGTCTCACGCAGTTGAGGAGGTTTCAAGAGGTGTTGTATTTCTATATACTTTTGGGTAAGTATATGGTACTTGAAGATTTGCCTATGTACCACTCTTCGTCACATGGATAATACAAGATTAAGTCATAAGTTTTGATTCATTCTCAGGTTCGTTTCATTGGGTTGTCTCCATTAGTGGTCATCAGTATTAGCTGACAGAATAGATAAGGGGATTTAGTTCGGGTTGATTAAGAGAGATTTGTTAAGAGAGTACGATTCGACATCTTCTCACATAATATTGCTTATGCAATCATAGGTAGGGGTGTAAATCGGGTCGGGTCGGTCAGGTTCAGGTCAATCGGGTCGGGTCAATTCGGGTTAAAGCTCAAAAATTCCATACCCGAACCCGACCCTATTTGAACTCGGGTTACTCGGGTTCGGGTCAATTCAGGTCGGGTCAACTCGGGTTCGGGTCAATTCGGGTCGGGTCAACCCGAATTTAAGTAAAATAACAAAAAAAATATTTTTTTACATTTTTATATAAAAAATCTATAATTTTATATTAAAAAAATAAAAAAAATCTTTATTTGGGTCAATCAGGTTAACCCAAACTCGAGTTAGCCAAAACATTTCAACCCGACATCGACCCTATTTAGAACTCTGGTTAGTCGGGTTGACCCGAATAAGATTTTTGACCAGAGTGACCTGACCCGAATAGGGTCGGCTCGGGTCGGGTTCGGGTCGGATCGGCTTTTTGACACCCCTAATCATAAGTATAGGAAGCTAAGTAAGTAGTTCCAATTGATATACGATGTACACATGTGTAGGATGATTCCTGAATTAGTCATCATCATGGAGGGAGAAATGTGTACATCCGGTACTTAGTTGATTTTTTATGTTACCGTTTTGATGTTATAGTTTCGACTACATAGAGGGATAAATTGCTTCCACTCGGGACTTAGTTGACTTTGGTGTAGCAATTTATATCATCACTTTCCTGGAGGGAGAAAAATGTATTTTCGAGTCTTAATTGATTTTGGTGCTACAGTTTTGACTTCATAAAAAGGATAAAGTGTGTGCTTCGAGACTGAAATGCTTCCTAAATGAGTCGATGTTGATGATATCATCCCTTCCCACAGAGTATCCTAAATGAGAAAGAAGGTATTTGAGAAGACTAGTGCATTAATTTTTATCAGTCTCAGGGGTGTCTGTTTGGGAGGGAGCTGAAGATTACACTGTGTTTGTCTGCAAGCTGAAGAAATAAAGCTGGAGTACTCAAGTAGATAGTCGAAGACAATCTCAAAGAATACTGGACTTCATTTTTATCATTTTACTTTACTTTTGCTTGTAGGAAACATTGTAACCAATTCACGTGTGACACCATCTTAGAGGGAGATTGTTAGCCTTACTGTTTTGTAAAGCTAGCGTTTTACACGTGAATTGGATTAGTTTCTAACACTGCATGATACGCAGGGATTACTTTTGTTATTTAGGCATATACTACAAGAAAAAGGGATTTTTTGGACAAAACTTTTGGGAACGGTCAAAGAATGGTGCCAAATACACTTATTTGGCACATGTTGCATAAGCGTGTCAAAAAAAATATGTATTTAGGACGGCTATTAAAAAAGTGTTCCAAATACGTATACGTTTGGAACGGTTTCAAATAATGGTACCAAATACATGTGTATTTGGGACAGTTTGAGTTAACGGTGCCAAATACATATGTATTTGGGACAGTTGGTACCACTTGTGTCAAATTTGTATATGCATTTGGAACGCTGTCTATTGTTGGTGTCAAATACCTATGTATTTGAAACGGTTGGTACAACTAGTGGCAAAAACTTATATGTATTTGGAGCATTATCTAATGCTAGTACCAAAAATTTATGTATTTGGAATGATTTTTATAGGATTCGGAAAATACGAATGCATATGGGCCGATTTTTATAAACTGTTTTTAATTCTCATGTATTTAAAACATCTTTAGAAAACTAATCTGATTTACACTTTTTCACGCACGTGTCAATTATATTTTGCTTATGTTATCTTATACATCAAATAAAATAATTAATTTCATTAATTTACTCTGATATCTAATAACCCTTCACCGTTAACTTTTAATCTCTATAAATAATCTACATATCAAATAAATATGTATCATATTACTTAAAACGTTTCGCCGTCTAATTTTTGGCGAATTAACTTATTTATCGTCTAATACTCGTATGCAAATTGAGCGACGAAATCATGAAAGCCTTTAGTGGCATAATTTGAATACATGACGTTATATGTAATAGTGTCAATATTGCCTAAAAATAATTCCCAAATAGGAGTAACAATTTAGGCGGGTTTAAACTAAAAAGTAAAAACACAAAATTTAAAACATTAAGCGGCTCTAAACCCTCAAAATTTTCATCTGCTATTTGTAATTTAAAAACCCTACATCTAAGGCTATGCCTAAGCCTATCATTTAAATCATACTTATATATCTCTATTCTTATGTCACTGGCTGTTCTTTTTAGCCACTGCCATCGTCAATCAAAAGCAACGTGGGTCTACAACCTGTGTTGTTTCTTATTTCAACCCTCATTTTTATTTTGTATCATGTTTTTAATATTACAAACATCAATTGAGTTATAGGAAAAGTTATGACGGAAAAAGTAAATTGAATGATAATATATGAACTGGCAAATGTTAACGGGATCTTGAAGGTTATCGTTATAATACTTTATCTTACAACCTTTTCTTATTGATGGTTTGAATCAAGGTGCAACAAGAAAAAAAAGAGATCATCACCAAGTGTTCTTGTTGTGAATTATGGCGGTGTTTGTTTCAACTTATGAGCTTATTTGAATCTATATTATACTCATTAAAGATGACGACACTGATTCAATTTTTTTGCTAATTTAAAATCATATTTGATTTCTGATGAATTTAACAAAAAGTTTCAACATTTTTAACCCGTTTTGGATGAGGTTGAAATCATTAAGCTTATATTGAAACCACTTGACCCAACTCCATTTTGAGTTTGAAACTTTTGACCCTTTTTAAGATGTATACCTTTTTTATTGCTATTTTTTATATCAAACTTTTTTTAGTTTCATGCATATTTCTAATGTTGAAATATTTATTATGCAGGGTTTATGATGAAGACGTGATCCGATGAGCTTTATTCTTTTTCCGTTAGTAATAAATCGTCTTAGTGATTTATATTAAGATCTAGTTATGACTTTGTCATTTTAAAGATCATGTTTTACTAGGATGTTGAACGTATTGTATTTTACTTTATGGTATTCAAGTGACTTTGTTGACTTGATTTTATAAATGACTAATAAAAATTGAGTTCAATTTATTTTTGGCTTTGATTGAACTATAGTTGCGAAGTTTGAGATGGTTGGTCGATACGGTGGTGTACTAGAACATATATGTAACATAAATGGTGCTAATACACTTTAGCAATTATTTCGCGAATTGTGCCAAATTATTAATTGACGAATGAAAAACCGTGCCAAATGATTTATATGACGAACGCAAAAACGTGTCAAATATTTTTTTTGGCAAGGCGGATAAAAATGTGCCAAATAATTTTGGCACAAGAAATAGAAATTGTGCCAAATACATTTGCCACGATAGATAAAACCGTCCTAGTTAATTTTGGCACGGTAGATAAAAATTGTACCAAATACCATTTGGCACGGGAAATGAATTAGTACCAAATACACATTTGGCACCGGATATAAAAGTGTGACGAATGTCTATTTTGGGATGGAAAATCATCAACCGTGCCAAATACCTCACTCATGGCACCCCAAAGTTAAACCGTCCCAAGAACCGTGCCAAATATTATTTAGCACGGTTTCAACCCGACCCAAATATATTTGGCACCCTCATATTTAGGACGAAGCCAAAAGCATGCCAAAGTCGTGCCAAATAGCATTTGGCACGGTTTTATGAGTATTTGGCACGGTTTTCCTCCTTCCCAAATACCCTTTTTTCTTGTAGAATAGTTTACTTATGCTTGCCGTATAAATACCCCTCATGGCTCTCCATGAGGGGTATGGAGTTCATTTGTAATTTTTCTCTTTCTCATTCTAATCTAATATTCTCTTTGTGTTCTTCCACCCTCGCTCTACTTTCTCTCACTAAAAACATAATGTTTCATCTCATGTTCTTCGATCATCCAAGACCCCCCGAAAAGGTGTTTTTGTATCGTGTCCAGAGAAGGACCTTGTCCTCGAGGATTTTAAAAGCTTCGTTGGGAGTATTGAAGAAGAAGATTCCTCCAGCGTCAAGAATTCCTTGTGTTGGATCGTCTAAACCATGATAGAATATTTGAATTATCGTGCCTTTGGTTAGACCATGTCCGTAACAAGTGTGAAGCATTTCTTTCATTCGGAGCCAAGCGTCAACGAGAGTTTCGTTATCAAGTTGGTGAAAGCTATGAATGTCCTTTAGGCGACGTTTAAACTTTGTATGAGGAAGTATCGGCTTATAAAAGCTTCTCTCATTTCATTCCACGAAGTAAGAGTTCCTTCATTAAGTTCGTTCAACCAAACCTTCGCTTCTCCGGATAACGAGAAAGGAAAAGTCCTCAACATAACCGCTCCCTCTTGATTTTCACCATATAAGAATAGGTTACTAATCTCAAGAAAATCGGTAATGTGTCGATGAGGATCAGATCGGATTCTCACATCAAATTGATTATCCCGAATCATTTGCATGTGGGTACCCTTGATACGAAAATTGTTGTAAATAGGGAGTTGGATTTTAGCAAAACTAGGAGTTGGTGTGACGTTCCTAGTATTTGACCACATAGGTTGGTCATCGGGATCAATGACGATTACGGGTGGGGAATCGGGTGGAGTTTCGACTTTCATCTCGGATATGTCGATCTTGGATGATATGACGAAAAGTTCCCCGATGAACGGCGGTTTGGTGTAAGGTTTGGGTGACTCGACTTCGAGGGGTGCATTTGATTTCTTTTTGGGTTTAGTTCTCTTTTTAATTTTTCGTTTAAGTCCGCGAAATGGACTAACGAGATGTTTACCCCAAAAACGCGGGTCTATACAAACCCGGAGCGATTTACAAAACGTCATACGAAATAAAAATAAATATAAATAGGAACAAAAATCTTTTTGTATTTTATGTTTGTTGACGTAAAAGAAAAATAAACTTAATGAATATAAGAAAAATATTACTAGTATTATTTTTACTATTACTACTACTACGAGAAGATTTAGTAAAATACTAAACTAGTTACGACGCATTTTTTAATAGACTCCTTTTTTAAGACCTTTTAAGACGCTTTTTAATAAAGAAAATATTTAGACAAAGCCTACTAAAGAAAACTTTTTTTTGTTTTTTTATAACTCGACTATCTAATTTTTAAAACTCTTTTTTTATACATTCTAATTTTTATACTAAAGACACAAACGAAAAAGAAAATCAATTAAAAACGCAAACAAAACCACAAATATTATACCAAATCTATCAAACCGGGCGGTTTGACGGATTTCGGGTTCTAACAACGAGGTTTGGGATCAAACCGGGCGGATAAAAATATGAAATTGGCACAAAAGGTTACAACGGGGCGGTTGGGTGGTGTTTGGGTTTGGGTGGACGGGGTTGATTATTTCAGGATCAAACAAAAAGGTGCTAGTTGGTTCTTGTCCCGAATAACGGGCATTCTTACACGTGTAAAACATAACTAGGAATGATTTTGAGTAGGTCTTGGTTTGGGAAAAGAAATGTAAAAGGGTCTTCCGAAAAATTGTTTTTCACTGGTCAAGGAACTCCAGCCAGCCGGCGTGCAATCCAGCCGGGTGGTTGGTTGAATTTTTTTGTCGACGAGGGAAGCAGCCGGGCGACTAAGGGCCCAGCCGGGTGGCTGGCTCGACCTGGTGGGTTTTGGGTGATTTTTTCGCACGCCAAATTAAGCACAAATTATATAAAACGAAATACAGAGATTCAAAACACATAATAACACAAACAAATGCCCGACAGCAGTGCCAAAAACTTGATGTTGATGATGTCGGATTATAAGAATAAAACACGCAATTCAACAAGAACTCAATTCAAATAATCAATCAAAGAAACACGCAAGAGAAACCAATAAACAAACAAAGATTCTAAACAAAGAAAAACATAAACAAATCCCTGACAGCGGCACCAAAAAATTGATGTGTCTCGCGACTACTAGTTTTAAATTTATAACATGAATTACTGGATAAAGCTAAGAACACACGGGCAAGTATAACCCTTTCGTATGTAGCTAGTTTATTGTGGTAAGCCGAGGTCGTTCACTAGGATTTAGATGTTTTCGGTTGTGAAGAATCTATGTAACAATAAGCTATATGAAAATGGTAAAAAGGATGTAACAAGCCTAAATACCATATAAGCAACTAATAACACGGAAATGATGATTATGAGAATTCAATAAGTAAAAGACAACACTTGTTTGGATTAGTTTATAATACTTGGATTGTTCATATGAAGATGGTTTTGACAAATCGATTACAAGGTAAAAATCTGATGGTGACAAATTCCAAATTAAACAATTCATGATTACGTTTATATAACAAATTCAATTCGCGGTTCGTTTCATAAATTCATTAACAATCACACTCAAGTTTCTTTTACATAATCAAGCGACTAAAGAAATGATCAATACAATAGATAATCATCCATAGACAAAATATTTATAATTAGTTGTTTGATGAAAACCCTTTCAACCTATGAAATCACAAACAACTAACCAAGCATGATAAGCAATTGTTACAAAACTCAAGCACAAATGGATCTCAAACGTAACATGGAATTGATCAAAACCATAATCAAACATAAATAATCCTCATATAATAAACATCATCCAAACAAGTGTATAAAGAACTACTTTATGATTATTTCAACAAAAACCAAAGGTTCAACAATCATATCATTCATAGACATTCTGTAAATATAAAAGTAGATTACCAAAGTATGATTACAATAGGTAATGAAAGGATTTAGGCAACCCTTAAGCCTCCAATCGACTACAAGCTTCGTACCAACCAAAAAATGGTTCCCAACACCTTCTTTGATGTTCTTGAGCACTACTTCTAGAAATGGCAGAGGTTTTGAGGTCTTTTGGGAGATAAATAATGGTGGAAATTCATCCTTAGGGTGTAAGGAGAATGTTTGATGGTGTGGAGAAGAGAGAATGGTAAGTTGATGATGAAAACTAAGGTACGGGTACTCCTTTATATAGTTGTAGTACCCTTGGCCACCAAGCAAGTTTCTTGGGCACAAAGTGTCATAAAAATGCCAAGGAATAGAGTTCTAGAGCCTTCTTGATCATTCCCAAGTGAGTTGGCACATAAACATGCATTAAAAGTTTAATTGGGGAGGTCAGCGAAAAGGAGCCGGACGGCTAGATCTTGAGCCATGCGACTTCTCTTCAACCTTGAGCGGCTGCTTTTCAGCCTTGGGGAGCTGGATGAAAATTTAATCATACACTTTTTCTTTTTTCTTCGTTTAAGCTTCTCGATTGCATGATATTCGGCCCTGAGTCTTTATACTTGAACATAACTTCATTTAAGCTTTATCTTGGACCTTGGAAGCTTGTATGGTTGACTCTTTTGCTCACGAAAAGCTTCTCAAGCTTGATCTTTATGCGAGATTCTTCATACATTACTTCTTTTCTTTGTCTTTTCTTCACTTTCTTGATCTTGGCTAGCTACAAACATATAGATCCAACTTTGTGCAATATTAGTAGCAAAATCATGTTAAACTAATCAAATAACATGTACAAAAACTATGATAATGCTCCTAAAACATACTCAATTTGAGCGTTATCAGCTATAGGTTAGAGTTTGGGATAGACACTACATATAGCTTATCTATATAACTAGATCGCTAGGACTATAAATTAAATCATGTTTCTACTCTTGGTTAAGTAAATGATAGACTAAGGTATCTTAGGACTATAAATAACGTTCTGTTTTCTTGGGTAGTTAAGTGGATTATAGACTACTAGTTTATAGATAACCATTAGGACATAAGTTGGTAAAGACTCGATGAGCTAGGTTTTAATATTGTCACCTAGATAGATGATAATCACTTGTGTGAACTTTATGCGGGTTTGGTTGATTGTGACAGGATTAACCGTTATATAAACCTAGAGTTTAGGGAGAAGTACCACCTAATTTTGGAATAATATACCACCAACAAAAGTAGTATAATCATTGCACACATAGACAATTCTTACATTTTATTTAAATAAACTTGGTTAATATGTTTTCCTTACATTATTGTTTGACCTCTTCTTTATCGTTTGTTTATCTGCTTGTGTGTGTTATTGTCTCAATTATGGCTTTATTAGTTTAGATTAAACTAAAACTCGTGTCAGTCTCTCAGGCTGAACCCCCTATTTGCGCTAGTGTAGGTTTAATTAGGATTAATTAGGTTTAACTTAGATAATTAGAATACTAGTAGATTAAGTATTAACGCTGACTCTTAGTGATCGACACCCTACTAACCAACAAACCTACAATCGATCGGGTACACTACCCGTTAGTGTTAGTTAATAGGTGAAGTCGGTAAAATATAAATAGTAAAACTTGATAATATAATTACATATTCTAAACGACACATCAAGTTTTTAGCGTCGCTGCCAGGGAGTGGAATTTGTTTAATACTTGTTTATTAGTATTTAGATTAGATTTTGTGTTTTTAGTTTAGTTTTTAATAGTTTATCATTCTGTGTTTTAGTTGTTTAGTGTTTTTATGTTTTTATTTGTTTTTCTACATTTTTGATATTTGTTGTTTACCTTCTGTTCGAATACCCGATACGACATATTCATACCTTTGAATACGGCGTATCCACTTTTCAAAACCAATACAAAGTATTCCACGTCAGACATTAATACGACGTATTCAGTCTACTGAATACGGCTTATCGATCGTTTGATACAGCAACAACTTTATCGTTTATTTTATGTAATTTTTGTCTATCTGTTTGACATTTTTATCTGTGTTCCTAGCCAATTTATTACAGGAAATGGACAACCCAGATACTACTATGGAAGAATATGTTCAGTATGAAACTGAGAAAGCTCTTAGAAACAATCAAGTGTATAACTAGAAAACTGCTAAGTATGGTAAGATCAGTTGGTGTCTTGATATTGATATATCAACTACCTCGTATTTTTGGAACAAAATTCCCAGCTATAGTTTATGATGATGTATTAAAATTAGAATTAGATTTCTCATCTGAACTCAAATTAAGTTCTCAGCATGTCGATGAAGTTAATTGGAAAAATAAAACATCAATGTCCGAATATGATGATGAAAAATACAATGTTATATTCAAAAGAAAAGCTTTATAGAAATGATTTTCTAAAAAAGAAAATTTCAACATCATGAGTATTGATAAAGATCTATTTTCTTATGATATATTTCATGTCAATGATATTAAATTGGATAAGGACAATGATGAAGATAAAATAGGTATCAAGCAGTATTCGGGGGATATATTTATCGAACCGTTACGTAATATAGTAAGTATCGATGTTGGTACCTATGCACAAGTGTCAAATAAACTTTGGAAAACAAGTCATGATACAATTTGTAAATTTTTCATAATTGAAACTTTTATTAAAGACTTAAGTATTAATATCACGATTTGGAAATATTTTAAAGTGGGTGCTAATGAATTTTGTTAAAAATTTATGTGTCATTTGACATCCCCTTTGACCCCAAGTTAGTCTATAAAGATGAATGGTAGTTCATGACGAGTACAACGTAGAGCCGAAGGGAGTCTAAATTAAAGACTCTTCAATAAACAAAAGTGTTTACCGGGAGACAACCCAGAATGTTATTTCAATTTTTGCAACAAGTCTGTCTGCCCAGTATGTCAATACGGCGTATCCAACCCAACGAATATGGCGTATTGAATACCCTGGCATTATCTTTTTATTTTTCAGTACTTTTAAAACTTTATTGTCAGACTTGTGAATACGGTGTATTCATAATTTTGGATGTGGCGTATTTGACCTCTGGCCCGTATTGGTTATTTTTCTTACAGGTTTCAATACGACGTATCCATCACCATAGATGCGGCGCATCGACTGTCGTGTACAGTTATCGTTTTTATTTTCTTATTCTAACCGACGTTTATTTGGAGATACAATTGCTGTGATTTTCTTTATGTTAAGACACAGAAGTACTAAACGTGAATGAAGAAAGTGGTGGTATGCAGACTATCTGGAATCTTATGTGTGTTGTTCGTGCTAGGATTCAGACGCTTTTCGCAACACAACACACATAGTTGCTCATTAACTCATCCTGGAGGATCATACCAAGCAAATCTCAGGGGAGTTTTTGTTCTAATTCTTTATATATCCTGTATTTCATGTTAAATTTATGCAACATGGGCATTGTATATCTCAAGTGTGGGAGGAGAATTAGAACGCTGCTTGTCCTTATTTTCACAAGAATATGCTTAGTTTATGCTTAAATTTTAAAAATTCTTATCATGTTTTTGTAGATAAGTTGCATAACCCGCACACATAACCCTTATTTCCATATTGCGAGGATTAAGCCTATTCTATTTCCCCCATTTTACTAAATCTCCACAAATATATGAGTGTGCCGGTGATTATAGTAAATTTTAAAACTTGGCTTGGTATACTATTCGAGACCACCATAATGAGTATTATTGTTATAATTAGAGTGACTTGTCTAGATTCGTAAATTTATAGGATTAAACCAAATGGCCTATGCCGTTTACAAATATTATGTGATATTACTACGCTGGTTAGTTAACCCCTGTATAAAACCCCTTTGTTACTCTCATTTTTAAAGTAAGATACCCCTAGAAAAAACTTCTAAGCCATTCCTTTCATTTCTTACACCACTCGAATATGTTTCGTTACACCTTAACACCTTAGCCTACCCTGTAGATTAAAGTCCGTAGTTTGTTGCTAGTTGCTTTTGTGTAAAAGTGTGTACTTTCTGTGTTCGTATGTGTATTTCTTATCTTTAGTTAGGTCGGGAATTGCACATTGCAATGAGAATGTAAAAGTAGTTTCTTTTATTGTTCGTATGTTTACTACTTTCACTATTATTTTTATTTCTGAGTCATGAGCATTATGGAATTTGTTGAGATCATTTTGCCCATCTAGGATTAGTTTTACAAACAACATTAATAAGCACAATGGAAATTATAAAGAACAGTAATGTTGTTAAACAAGGTTTTACTACTAAACATTCAGGCCTCCATTAATTTGATCAGAATAAATGGTTACAAACTGTAACAAGGATCCACAATCCTTGAGGCTACACTAACTATCTAATAAACTAACTACTACTATTAAACATGAACACACACACGCTTTTGCTAGACTCTCATTGAGAAGTCTGCTATTCTTACTATTTTGGATATCTAAAACCTACACACCTAATACCCTTTTACATTGGAGGGATATTCAAAGGCTTACAAAGGATAGCTAAATAATTGTATTAGGAATGCTAATAAAACTAATTAATAACCTTCCTTTATCTTTGATATATCATTGACTTTTCAATGCTTTATCTTACATGTAGAATACCAAAGGTCAAAGCTAACTTAATATTTCACATTAAGTCCTTGTTGTTTCATCTTTCTTCATTTATGCATATGTAGTTTTGTAATCATCAAATCTGAGATCCCAACAATCTTCCCCTATTTGATATTACAAAACAATCTTCATGAATGAAACAATCTTCAAAGCTTCCCCTTGACTTAAGATCTTCTTGAACATGCCACCACACATAATAAGCTGCAAACCATATCTCTTGTAGTCTTCTTACCCTTTTTATAATCATCTAATAGGGGTCTTCTTGTAGATATGCAACTTGTAAACACTTCCCCTCAAGTGGTGCATATAGATGGTTAAACATTTAATCAATAAGCTTCCCCTGAAACCAATATGTTTACCATCTCTTGAATCTCGAACTCTGTAGGCTCTATGTAGTGATTACTGATGAAGAAAACTGAGTATAACGAATTTGATGAAGAAGTAGAATCGCCCAAACTTGTGTCTTATGTCTTGCACTATCCACGTGACGTAGAACTTATAAATAAATCTGTGAAATATAAGTAGACCGCAACCTCTTGAAAAAAACCTCATCTTCTATGAGACACATACTAAGTGATAGCAAATGTGAGCATTGAGCACCATAAGAAAAATCACACACCTTTGCTAGATTTTGACAAGTCTTCGCCACACCATTGTAAGCACGCACACGTTATCTTTAAAGTCAATGTCCTGCTATAAACACGACTTTAAGATATGATAAGAACACGCATCTGTAAAACTCAACTACAACATCAAATAAGCAATATTCAATTATCTTCGTAATCACATCTTTAATAAATCCAAAACGGGCCATAAAATCAATAAGAATAAAATGTTGTGAAAAACAGTTTCATCCGAGATCCAAACGCGTCTATTGTCCAATATCGGACAAAGCTAGCAGTATTAACAATAAGCCCAGCAGTATTAACCAAACTGCCTTTTAACGCTAGTAGTAGAAACATCCAACAAACAAACTGGTAGTACTAAGTGCAAGCAAACAGCACTAAGTGTAGATGAGCAGTTTAAATATATAAGCAACATAAATACTTCTTGGGCCCAATATACAAACAGTACTAATAAATATTGACAACATCAATATCATACTCGACCAACAGACTTCATCCCAAAATTAAATCGTGTATAGTTAAATCCACTTGGCCCATGTACTACTTCCCTAGAGCTGGCCTAACTGTTTCAAATATGGCCATAAAACAGCAACCCAAAATTGAATTTAATCCATGTGTGTATCCGGCCCATTCATTTTTGTTAGCAGCTAACCTGATTCGTTGACCCGCTATAACAAAAAAAATGCCATATGTGGGCTCGAACATCAAACTTTGAGGAACAAATACATAACAACACCATCCTTACCAACTGCGCTAGTTATCCAGTTATGCTATTCTACTCTTTATGTATTATTTATTCCTTCCTCCCATGCTTAGCAACACAATATGTGTTACTAATCAGTCCCTAATATGTGTTCTCCTTCCTCCCAATGCTATTAGCAACACATTATCCGTCACTAAACTATTGTTAAGCTGTTACAAATTCTAGCAGTACAAACAAGTAAATCGAGCAGTACTAAAAATTCCATCAGCAGTACTAAAATTGTAACGAGCAGTACTTGAGACGAGCAGTACAAACAATTGAAAGAACAACAATATTAACATAAACACAAGCAACATGTTAATCATACGTCTTCATCAGTAGGGTTATTCAAACCAAAAAGTAACCGTATTCGTCATATCAAACCCATATATCACATTTTGTTGTCGTTAAATCAGATAGCTAAAAAGAAATCCATGGTGTTTTCTCTTTTGTTTGCAACTTGACAAAACAAAAAGAACAACATAATCCTTTTAAACACACGAACCTTATTTCAGCATGCCATCTACTTTAAATTAGGGTTTGAGTCGACAACCTAATAGTTGTTAATCATGACCTGACGACAGCCTCTTAAACACTTCATGCTTAGCATATTAGGGTTTGTTGGGAACCCCTTATTTTATCTCCTGCTGCCAAACATCATAAACACCAAAACCAGAAAATAATACACATATAAAACCTTGTACAAATCCTAGATATCAAGAGTAGCCTTCTTGAGTTGTTCCATGCAGTTCTCATAGCATTTTTCCATAGAATTCTTAGAGCTTCAAGGTTTTGAAAACCCTAACACTAATTCAGAGTGTTCGTTAATATAATTGAGGCTGGAAGTTTTGTTACTGTTTCATTGTTTGCTATTCTATTGTTATTCTTCTTAATATAAATACTAGGTTCCGCACAGTATTTGATATTCAATAATCAAAGTTTCTGTCATAGTAGTTTTGGATTTATCCAAAGTTGCTAACCTTACATCAAGCTAAGGAGGACAAGATCAGTTTTTAGGACCATCAAGTGGTATCAGAGCGAGTTGTGAAGCTTTGAATTAGAAGAAACAACCTCTTCTTCAATATCTATTTTTGTTTTGACAATATGGAGGTAGGAACCACCACAAACAATAATCTGACTGCAAGACTGCCTCTTCTCAACCCAGGAGACTATGACCTCTGGCTTATAAGGATAGAACAATACTTCCTGATGACTGACTACTCTCTATGGGAAGTAATCAAGAATGGAAACAAAGTGCTTAATAGGATGGTTGGAACAGTTGAGCAGGAATATGACCCAACCTCTGTTGAAGAAAAACAAGAGAGAAGAAATGAAATGAAAGCAAGAGCAACCCTATTGATGGCACTTCCAAACAAAGACCAACTGAAGTTCCACACATATCAAGATGCAAAGTTGCTAATGGAGGCTATAGAGAAAAGATATGGAGGGAACAAGGAATCCAAAAAGGTTCAAATGATACTTCTCAAACAACAATATGAGAACTTTGCTGCATTAAGTTCTGAATCAATAGATCAAACCTTTGATAGGTTACAAAAACTCATTAGACAATTGGAGATCCAAGGAGAAGTGATCAATCAAGAAGATATGAACTTAAAGTAGTTGAGAAGTCTTCCATCTAAATGGAAGTATCATGCTCTAATTTGGAGAAACAAGGCAGAGATTGAAACCATCAGCTTAGATGACTTGTATAATAATCTGAAGATATATGAACCTGAATTAACAGGTTCATCAAACACAAGTCAAAATACACAGAATGTGGCATTTGTCTCTAACAACACTAATAACACAAACAGCACTCACAAGACAGATGATACTTCTCATGAAATTAGTACTACTCAAAGTACTACTCATACTCATCATAATGGTAGTAACACTGTATGTCTGGATAATCTTTGTGATGCTGTGATTTGTGCCTTCCTTGCAAGTCAACCCAACTGTCCTCAACTTTCTCAAGAAGATCTGGAACAACTTCATCCTGATGATTTGGAAGAAATGGATCTTCAATGGGAGATGGCCATGCTGACAATCAGAGCAAGAAGATTTATCAAAAGAACTAGGAAGAAACTGAACATAAATGGTCAAAGAGTTGGTTTTGACAAGTCAAAAGTGGATTGCTTCAACTATCATAAACATGGGCACTTTGCCAGAGAATGTAGGTTTCCAAGAAATCAGGAGTTCAAAGGAAGAGAAAATAATACAAGAACTATTGCAGTGGAGTCTCCTACTCAGAATGCCTTGATAGCTCAAGATGGAATTGGAGGATATGATTAGATCTACCAAGCTGAAGAAGAACAACCAACAAATCGTGCATTGATCGCATTTACATCCTCTGGAAGCTCCTCTAGTTCAGAATCTGAGGTAGATTCTTGTTCAAAAACACATGTAAAAGCTTATGCTTCTCTTAAAGAACAATATGATAATTTGTCTTCTGATTACAAAAAGTCTCAATTTAATTTAGTTTCTTATAAAGCAGGTTTAGAATCAGTAGAAGCTAGACTAGTTTACTATAAGAAAAATGAGATTGTGTTAGAAGATAGCATAAATGTCTTAAAACTTGAAGTTAGACTAAGAGATAATGCCTTAAATGTATATAAATTGAATTTGGAAAAAGATGAAGCAGAAAGAGATCAGTTAAAACAAACATTAGAAAAGTTTCAAAATTCATCCAAGTCTTTAAATGAAATACTAGAATGTCAAGTAATTGACAAGTTTAAAAAGGGACTAGGATATAATGCAACTACTGCAGCTTCTCCTGCAGTAGAAGGTTTTGTGAATTTAACTGATAAGTCTAGATCAGATAAGGCATATCATGCAGTTTCCCCACCTCTAATAAGAAATTTCATACCCCACAAACCTGATCTAACTTTTATAGATAAAATTGTAGAGAGTGAAAATTTGGATATTACTACTGTTGTTACACCTAGCAATGATAAGACAGTTACAGATAGGGATATTTCAAATACAGTTGAATCTAATGCTGTTAGGATGGACAATACTAGTGCACCAATCATTGAGAATTAGAACTCTGATGATGAAAGTAAGATAGATTATACTATTGTACCTAGCATTGAAAAGACAAAATCTGTTAAGACTGTTAGGGAAACAGATGCTGCTAAACAAAATGCTAGAGGGAACCAAAGAAATTGGAACAATCTTATGTCCTAAAGACTAGGAAATGATTTTAAAACGACAAATAAAGCTAGTTATACTTGTGGCAGTTTTGAGCATCTACATTATGTCTGTGATAAAAAGGTTGGAAGGCCTGCATGGAACAACTCAAGAAGGGTGAATCACAAAAACTTTTCTAATAAAATGTCTCACCCTCACCCTAAAAGAAGCTTTGTTCTAAAAGCAGTCTTAACTAGGTCAGGGAAACTTAGTACTGCTAGTGCAGCAGTTAATACTGTTAGACCAGTTAATACTGCTAACACAAAAGCAGTTAATACTGCTAGACCAGTTAATACTGCTGCCTCAAAACAAACTGGGAATCATCCTAGACCTATAAATAATACTTTTAAAAGAGGATATTCACAAAGTTCAATGCCTTTTAACAGATATTTTGCAAACAAGAATAGCATTTCCAAAACAAATGTTAATACTATAAGTCTAAAACATACTACTGCTAGGGATAGAGCAGTAGTAAGAAATAAGGGTAAAGAGGCTAATGCTGTTAAGGCCTTAGCATTCTGGGTTTGGAAAGCCAAAAACAGTAGTGCATCAACTACATTCAAGAAATTTTCTTACATTGATGCACGAGGCAGATCCAAGTCTATAATGGCTTAGATCCCCAAAAAGATCTAAATCTCTTATTTTATGTGCAGGTTAACCCACAACAAAAAGAGTATAAGGAAAAAGCAGTTATTGACAGTGGTTGTTCCAGGCACATGACATGAAACAAGTGCTATCTTGATGAATATAAAGATTATGATGGTGGTTTAGTTTCCTTTGGTGATGGAAAAGGCAAAATATCTGGTAAAGGTAAAATCAAAACATGAACATTGGATTTTGAGGATGTGTACTTCTGTAAGGAGCTTAAGTATAATCTGTTCAGTGTGTCACAAATATGTGACAAAAAAAAACAATGTTCTTTTTACTAACGCTGAGTGTCTTGTCCTATCTTCTGAATTTAAGCTACTTGATGAAAGTCAAGTATTGCTGAAAGTTCCAAGAAAAGACAATATATACAGTGTTGACCTAAAGAGTGTTGTTCCCACTGGAGATTTAACTTGTCTCATTGCTAAGGCCACAATTGATGAATCTAATACATGGCATAGGAGGCTTGGGAACATTAATTTTAAAACATTGAATAAACTTGTAAAGGGAAACCTTGTCAAAGGTTTACCTTCAAAGATTTTTGAAAATGATCA
>BQNB010017567.1:0-24468 GCA_026074375.1 Tanacetum coccineum
TATATATATATACATATATATATATACATATATATATATACATATATATATATACATATATATATATATACATATATATTATAAACATTAACAGAATGATATCTAAGTGTAAACGTGTGTGACCCATGTAGGCTCACGTATTTTCAGTTGTATAAATATCCGTATGACATGAGCACAAATCAACAACTCCCACTTGTGAATGTCTCATTCATATAATATATACTATACTAGCTAAAAGACCCGTGAAATTCACGGGTATTTTAAAGAAACATCAAAAAGAGTAGTTAATGACTTGCTTGTTACGAAGTTGGATGTTGCAAAAGAACCCCATTTGGGTAAGTAAAGGTAATACAAACTTGCCATTAATTAAAAAAAGGGACATATCAAGCATAGACAAATACGAAAACAAATTAAAATCCTAAAGTCCTTGAAATTCATCCTTCAGATTCCTCCTAACCCGGGATACAACGAAATATATGTGTGATCACACATTGTGTAGCATTTCTTTGTAGATCACATTCAGAGTATGTGTATACGTAGTTTTATCGTCGTCATCACAATCCTTTTCTTCTCATAACGTGAGATGTAACCATATATAGTCGGTCATGTGTGAAAACATGTCGTGGCAAATACATGTAAGGTAAAATTATTTACAGCTTTTAACATGTAAGTATGATTTTCGTGTAATCCAAAGTAACAATGTGCATTATTCTTGCAGCAAGATTTCAAAAGATAAGTGTTTAACAAACATCAAGGCCAGCAAATATAATTAACACACACTTAAAATGGATAACATACACATGCGACATATATCATAAATAAATTTTTCATTATTTCAAATGCTGAAACAAAGTGTTCAAAGTTGTTGATAAATGGGATAAACCTTGAAAATCAATCACACCTTACATGACCAACGAATTGCGATTAACATTGATGTCCACAGTGAACCGGAGAGAAGAAAATTGGATAAGACAGTTTTTGGGTGCATGCCCTGTGTTTTGTTGGCTAACGTTTGTGTATCACGGCGTTGATAATGGGTAGTAGCATATCAAGCGCGACCGGATCGAACCGATAGCAGCCGGACGTGACATTGTTTCTGTGTGTTCTATTAGCGTGAGGCGTGGTGACCGTGGAGTAGCGCGCCGAGCATTACCGTCATGTTTACATCTCTTCGGTCCGCCGGTCCATTTTCTTACCGATATTACTGATCAATTGGCATAAATCGGCGTGGGCCCTGTAGTTTGTCGGGTTTAACGAAAATGGTCCCTGCCAAACTATTTTAACGGATCCTCTCCCTGTGGTTTTAACCCGTATCGGGTTTGGTCCCTTAACGAATATTTCTGTTAGTTTGACTGTTAAATGTATCATGTGCAAGTCATGTGTGAGGGTATTTTCGTCTTTACATGTATTTTCATTATAAGTTATTAAATGTGCCCACACCTACCAAAACACAAACACATTATCTTTTTCTTCCCTAGATCTAATAACTTCTCTCTCTCTCCAGACAATCACCATCAACAACTCATCCATGAGTTTTTAACTAGATCTGATAACTAGTACTTTCAATATCAGAAAAAATATCAACATAGAAATCCATCTCATTTCTTGTTCTTTCTCTGCTAAAACGGCTGCAAGATCAAAGAAACATCAAACGAAGACGCCTTTTTCTTTGTCTTGTCTAGAACGAATGCAAGATCAAACGAAGAAACCTTTTTCTTTGTCTTGTCTAGAACGACTGCACCACGCACGTATCCGTTTTACATCGCCATGACTTCAACAACTCCACCCAGATTTGGTTCGAAAAAGATATCGGCTTGGTTTGAAAAAGATAGCAAAAGATAGCAGGTTTTGTTTCAATATTTGTGTTTAAGGTGTCCGGATTTAATGGGTTTGATTATGTAAAGATGTGATTTAGGTTTCAAATGAAATGTATTTATCTTTTCCCGATTTGGTTTGAAAAAGATACGTGTAAAGAAGATGTGGGTGGTATGAACTTGGGTGGTATTTGTATTGTTGGGTTCTACATCTGTGTTTTGGTTCTAGATATGGGTTTGTATTGTTGGGTTTGTATTGATGGGTTCTAGATCTTTAAAGGCTAATGGAGATAACAAAAGATTGAGAATCTGGGTGATAATGAAGATCAAGTGAGGTGTTCATATGCGATGAGGATGGAAATGAAATGGGATGAATGGAAATATGTTTGTTGCAATAATAATATATTTATAATAATTATTATATTAAACATTACTTTGTTAGAAAACAAGATATTTAAAAAAATTAATAAAATTCTAAAATTATTATTATAAGAAAATAAAATAATAATGATCGGAGGGTACCTTTGTCATTTCATCTTACCAAACAGCCATTTAACAGTCAAACTAACAGAAATATCCGTCAAGGGACCAAACCCGATACGGGTCAAAAGTTTAAGGACTGGATCCGTTAAAAAAGTTTCGAAGGGACTAAATCCGTTATACCCGACATACATTAGGGACGAATTATGAAATTAACTCTATAATTTATAATAACAAATGTAATATTACATACTAAAAAAATGTTATCTCTATCTCAAAACTATATTGTTCACTTATAATATATACATAGTTTTAAAAAAATCATTATTATAACTTTTTTTTACTTTTTGCTAAATTACAATTTTACCTTTAACTAATTAATTTATTTTTTTAATATTTGTAATAATAATTTCAAAGTATAGTAATATGATGCTGTTAAGTATTTCTTCACATATGGTAATATCCCCAAAGGTTGCAATTCGTCTTTCATAGCTTTAATTCCAAAAATTCCGGATGCGAACATAGTAAAAGATTTTAGACCTATTAGTCTTATTGGAAGTTTATATAAAATCATTGCAAAAATATTGGCGAATCGTCTTGTTGGTGTTTTGGGAGATATTGTTAATGAGGTTCAATCAGCCTTCATCGCGAAAAGACAGATTTTAGATGATCCGTTTATTCTTAATGAAATTTTACAATGGAGCAAGACAAAAAAGAAACAATCTTTAATTTTTAAGGTTGATTTTGAGAAAGCATATGATTCGGTTCGATGAGATTTTTTTGATGACATTCTAAAAAAGTTTGGATTTGGTGAAAAATGGTGTAAGTGGATTCAAAGCTGCCTTAGATCTTCGAGAGGTTCGATCCTAATTAATGGTAGTCCAACGGAGGAGTTTCAATTCTACAAAGGCCTCAAACAAGGAGATCCGTTATCTCCATTCTTGTTCATCCTAATCATGGAAAGTTTACATTTATTTTTTCAACGGGTGGTGGACAATGGAATGTTTAATGGTATTAAGCTAAGCTCTTCGTTGAGTATTTCTCACTTGTTTTACGCGGATGATGCGGTTTTCATAAGACAATGGTATGATGGTAATATTTCTACTTTAATTCATGTTGAATGTTTTTATCGGGCTTCTGGTCTAAGGATTAATATGAGCAAGAGTAAAATTTTGGGTGTTAATGTGGATAGCGACAAGGTTAAAGGTGCTGCGTCGAAGCTTGGATGTCTTATTCTCAAAACTCCATTTACGTATCTTGGATCGAAAGTGGGAGGGTCTATGTCTCGGGTTCATGCTTGGAATGAGGTGATAGATCGGGTGAAGAATCGGCTTTCTAAATGGAAGATGAAAACATTGTCGATTGAATGTAGGTTAACGTTACTTAAGTCGGTTTTGGATCTGATACCAATTTTCCAATGTCGATATATAGAGCCCTTTGGTGTGTGCGTACTTTAGAATTTCTATGCGTAGTAAATTTTTTAAGGACATGATATTAACTGTATCAAAGCTTCATGACTTAAATTGGAAAAAAAGTATTGGCGTTTAATGAATAAAGGGGGCCGAGGAGTTGCAAGTTTATTTGTTTAAATAGAGGGTCTAATGTTTAAATGGATATGGGGTGACTCTATACGCAATATCCTTTGTTATGGGCGGGTAGTAAGGCGATTCACGGGGACGATGTAATGTTGGAGGACAAACGTTAAATCTGGTGCTAAATCCTGTTGGGTTGGATCATTGTAAGGGATAACCACGCCGTTGAAAACTAAAGGTATCAACTTACTTGATTGTATGCATGTTAAATTGGGAAATGGGTGATAAAACTGTTTTTTTGGGAGGATATTTGGATTGATGGTAAAACTCTTAAGAATCGGTTCCCGCACATTTATAGTCTTGAAACTTGCAAATTGATCACGGTGGGTGCGAAACTTGCGCAGCCTAGTTTGGAATATTCTTTTCGAAGAAATCCGATGGGTGAAGTTGAGCAGGATTAATTCAACGAGTTGTCAGCTTTGGTGCATGATGTTTCTTTAATTCCTATGTCTGACAGATGGAAATGGGACTTGGAGAGCTCGGGAGATTTTTCTGTTGCGTCGGTTAGAAAGATTATTGATGATAAATCGCTTTCGGATGTTGACTCGAAAACTCGGTGGATAAAATATGTGCCGATAAAGGTGAATGTTCATGCTTGGAAGGTTAAGATAGATTCTCTTCCAACGAGGTTTAATGTTTCACGCAGAGGTATTGATATTGATTCCATTATGTGTGCTATTTGTGATAATGGGGTGGAGACATCTAGACACTTGTTCTTCTATTGTTGCATGGTTAGACAAATTGTTCGCAAGATCACTCGTTGGTGATGTTCCTTATGTTGAGGTCGAATCATACGAAGATTGGTATAATTGGCTTGTGAACCTGGGGATTTCTTCTATGCATAAACAGATGTTCGAAGGTGTTTGTGGTGGCACTTATGGTCGTTTCGTAATAAGCTCATTTTTTATTCTAAACCTCCTTCGCAGGCGTTGTTTTTTGATAATGTAGTTTCTATGTCTTTTCATTGGTGTAGGTATAGATGTAATGCGTCGTTTAGTTGGTACGATTGGGTTAAAAACCCGAATCTTGTCACTGTGTAATTGCTAGCTTCTTGCTAGTTTTATTTCAATAAAATTGATGTTCAAAAAAAATAGTAATATGATAAACTTAATTAAAATTCATTATTTATTGTTAGCAGTGAACAATTAATTTAGGACAAAAAATGTAGACATTAATTTTGAGATGGAAAAAGTATTCAAACTTTTAAAAATAAGTGTTAATTGTAACAAGTAGAGCAATTATGCTATCATTAAGTAAACCCGATCCAATAATTTATCTAATAGAAATAAAAATATTTTATTTCATGTTTACATAAGGTATTTATTTAACGTATTTCAAAAAAATGAATAGTTAAAGTCATTCAGACCTTTGTGACAAAAACAAACAACATTATTTCATTTAGATTCAGACTTTATAATCACATCTTACTAGTAAGATATGATAGTCAGATTCAGACCTAAAACATCTTAATGAAACAAACACACCCTAAGTAAATGAATCACACAAATGAAGCTCAAACTTTATTTAAATATAGGGCTAATGACTTAAAAAGTCATCTAACTTGACATTTTTTGGCTTTTTGTGTAGCCATCTTACTTTTTTCCCATTATATCATTAAACTTTTAAAAGTCGATTATTGTGGGTATTTTGTGACTATTCTGCCATGTAAAATGACCATTTTACCCTTCAAAATTTAGAAAAACTAAGGGTAAAATTGTCACAAAATACACAAAATGATCGACTTTTGAAAGTTTGATGATAGAATAGGAAAGAAAAAATACGGCTACACACAAAGACAAAAAGTGTTAAGTTATGTGACTTTTTAAGTCATTAGCCCCTTAAATATACTACTCTCTCCGTCCCATTTTTATTGTCCACGTTTCCTTTTTAGGATGTCCCAATTTAATTGTCTACTACTAAAAATAGATAGGAAAGTTTGATCAAGTTTACTATATTACCCTTGTTTGAAATTATTATTACAACCTTTAAATAACACTTTAATTAATTAGCTAAGGGTAAATATGTCATTATGTCAAAAAGTAAGAAAGAGAAAGCAGTAATAAATGCATTTTTCTTAAACTGTGTGTTTTTTGTCGGGGGACAATAATTTTGGGACGGAGGGAGTATATATCAGCTTAAAGGTGTGTGGAATAAGATACTTTTAGATTTTTTTTTGAAATTCACAATAAATTATGTAGATGCGTAAAATAATAAACTCAAAAGTATGTAAATAGGTACCATAATTTCGGTTAGAGAAATAAAATGTTTAAGTGACGATTCGGAAAATCATACTAATTTACTAACATTTATCAAATGTTTTTTTACTATTCATACACTATTTAATGAATAGTAAAAGACATAATTAGTCCTTGGTGGTTAGTTTTTTTTACATGCTAGCTTTTTGAATTTTTTAATAACATACAATATTAGTCTTTGGTGGTTACTTTTATTATATAGTGATAGCGTGAGCTGAGTCGCTAGACGCGCGCGTGTGCGTTATACCATTTTTCTTTCATGGTTGGTTATGTTTTATTACATTTAGTCCAAAAAAAACTTTTCAATTAAAAAAAATAAAAAGTTTCGTAACATGTACATATTAGAGATGCTTAATTAAAATATCTCTTTTCATATAGCATAATTACTAAGATATCCTTAGGTATGTGAGTTCCCTACCAACCTAGAGGTTGTGGGTTCAAGCTTCGCTGGAGGCATTTGTGAAATATACTGTGAGATAGTTGTAAAAAAAATTGCCGTTTAAAAAAAAATACTAAGATATATAGGTACAAAGATTATCATTAGGTGGGATATGATAAAAGTGTTCATCCAATATGTAAAAATCATTAAAAAATCATGCATAAGGTTCATATATAATGAATCAAATTCTACACATAAGGTTCATCTATCATGCTTCTCACACGTGAATACAATAAGGTCAATATATCATGAATCAAATTGTACACATACTCGAATTTTCATCTTCTACAATTGCTTCATTACCCGGAATAAACTTTAATACAACAATTATCTACACAATACCCGGAACAAATACACTAATTTATGTGAAGTGAACAATCCACTTCTAAACAACCTGGTCTCATTATCTCAACAAAATAGTTTAATACCCATTGAAATCTTAATTAGTAATACAAATAACTCCAATGACTTAATTAGTAACACACAATATATCTATAACCAATATCAAACTTAATTAGTAATACACATAAAACTTCAAAAGACTAACCAATATCAATGTTTAGTATGCTTTACCATTAGAAATTAATGTTGATGAGGATGAACTACGATAAAGTGAGACCTGCAAAGAAAAGGAAAAAGAAGAATAAGATGAAAGAAAAATTAAGAATCAAAATGAAGAAATATATGCGAATGTCCGGTGTTGAAGCTTTTTAACATGAACACTTTTGAATACCAAAAGTTTAAAATTTAAATTTCGAGATTTTTAAGGAAACAAATTGGTAGACAGCTCATATTTGTTAGTTTTACATACCAGTCTACATTGATAATTTGCCTTAACTTGGAAACTACTAACATGCAAAGTCAAATGCTTGCCTAAAATATGAGGAGTACATCAAAGCAGCGTTAAACGTTTTAATGCAGATTTTTGAAACAATTAACATACCATGTATATTAGGGGCAATTTCAAAGTAGCTAAGTCAAAACTCGTTTGTACATGTGGCACATTGTTAGGACATAGTATTTTTGGAAAAAATTAATTATAGAGAGGCTAAAAACTCTCTTTTATAGAAGAGTATAGATAGATTAACATTAACGATCTTGCTACATCATTAATGCTTCCCCAGAAAAACCTGAGTAGATGCAGTTTTTGGTAAAACATCGCAGCCTTCCATGGTTTATGGCAGTCTATCCCCTATTATTTCAGAACAATGTTACAATATGAATTGGATCAATAGTCATCCATAATTTAACGTTTAATGTTTCTCCAATCTGAGTATTGAGGTCAATCACTCAATATGTAAATAACAGAATTACTTAACTACAACTTTTAGGCACGGCATGCAAATATCTGATAATCCAACGAGGGCCCATAAGTTCTAACTCCCCAACATATGAGTAACAAATTCTCTATTTTCTGAATATGAGCGTTGTCCGTGATTGTACGGACAAAAACATTGTTTTCGTAAAATCAGGCCATTTGTAACAAACCTTTGACTATCTAATGGTAACACAACACATCAAGAGATACACTATCCAAGACTGGCAATACACCTGATTGCATCCTCGAAGTCTATAGGATAAACACTTAACTTTCACCGCATATGTTGTAATCACTTAATGACTCGTTCCATAAAGTGATTTAACCACATTGGGTACATCCTATATCATTCAACCCCTTTGAAAACATGTGAAGTTGATAAATCATCTTTATATAAAACATCTTCCAGAATACAACCAAACACTCACATTAACCTTGATCATAAGACAATATTCCCATATTGTTAACATGTAATCAGATAGAATTTAGGATGCCAAAAAAACTTTCATGAATTTAAACATGCACAAAATAGGAACACAATTATTATAAAAATAAAACAAGATACCACGTATATAAATTCAATTCAAAAGAAAATAACAATCGTTTAACCTTCCCAAACTTATCCAAATACTAACTAACACATTTACATCTAGTACAGAACTACGAGAAGACGAACATGAATCGCATTCTCTCATGACGACACTCGGATTGTTATGGTCGGGGGTAGGGGCTTAAGAGTGAGAGCTTATAGGGTGTAAGAGATGTAGCATGGGTTTAGAGACTGACGAAGCGAGGGATGCTTCTAAGTTAGAATCGGTGTGATAGTATACGAAGCTCGTTGATATCTATGGATAATGTATATGGTGATACAGGAGAGTGGTTGTATGTGAAACGTGGAGATGATTGTGTGTAGTGTCCGGTAACTGTAAAGTATGATAACGGCGACACATGATACAATGAATTATAGAGGTGTAACGGAGAGGGAGAGTGCAGGAGGGTGGTTGATGTAGAATAGTTGATGAGATTAGGAGGTTGGGTGATATTAATAGAATAGGACACACCACACTCAGACATTTTCAGAAGAATGAGTCGGATTGCGATAGTAAATTGAAATTATGAAAAAGAAATGTACTCGGCTTTACCTTAGATGAAAGTAGAATTGTGATTGATTGGTAGCCACGGGTTACAGTTAGAAGGCTACTCAAAAAATTGAAGAGTAAATAACACGACGGAGTACGCGTTGTGTGAGTGTCTAGTTTTGTGTTTAGTAATTAGAGGTTTGATTTAGAAGTATACATCTGGCGACTGGAAGGGCGTATGTTTCTTTTAGAGATAAAATTTTGTATGGAAAATGGTATATTATAAAATATTTGCAGTGGAGTGCACACACATGAGGGCGAGTAGAGTTTTGTTTTTTTAAATTGTATAGTGTATCTTAATAGTGTGGAAAGATATACTTTTAAAGTATAAAATAATGTTGGTGAATAATGAATAATAAGTAAAGTACATATAAAACGCATTATTTTTGAAACATTTAGTAAAAGGAGAATAAGGATATTAAGAATAAGTGTAAATAAATTGTTTTTGTATAGAACATGGGAAGTTGAGTTAGTCTAATTTAATAATTGGAGTATTCAATTTATTGGAGTTTTCCATCATGAATTTATTAGGATTTGATATTCTATCTACTCTATATCTCTATATATGTGTATTTGTGATTGTTTAAGATTTGTGAGTGATGGGTTTGACTGAGTGTGGAATAGGTTTGTTGAGGGAGGAAGAAGTTGATGGATGTGTATTTATAGGTATTTGGAATTGTGTTTAGATGGACATGTATGTGGGTTAGGGTGGGAAAGGTGTTGTGGGGATTTATAGATGTACATTGTTTGGTCTTGTTTGGACGACTGAGAGACACCTAGTCTATATGATGAGACGTTGTGTGTATGGGGAGATTATGGTTGGGGTGGTTTTAATTGAGGACGGTGAGTGTGGGTATATAGCTACTGAACGTTAAAGTTTACAAACTTTGTTGGGATGTTTCGGATCCACAAACCCCTCAGGTTGCACCATATATACGTCCTCGCCTAGGTGACCATTTAGAAAGGCGGTTTTGACATCCATCTGCCAAATCTCATAGTCATAGAACATGGCTATGGCTAAAAGAATCCTTATAGCTCTAATGTCTACAACAAGAGAGAAGGTTTCCCTATAATCTACATCATAGGTTTGGGTATATCTTTTTGCTACCAGACAAGCTTTAAAGGTGTGTACATTGCCATTCATGTCAGTCTTATTCTTGAAAAGCCATTTACTCCTAATAGTTCGACCATTAGGAGGAAGCTCAACTAAAATCCAGACTTGATTATCTTTCATGGATTGCATTTCCGTATTTATAGCTTCAAGCCATTTATCATATTTAGGATCTGATAATGCAGCTTTATAATTAGAAGGTTCATTAAGATCCGCTAATTCACACTCATCAACATCAACATAGAAACCATATCTATCTGGTGCTTGAGGTATCCTTGCGAATCTACGAATAGGAACTTTAACATTTTGGGGCTCGACCTCGATGGGCACGACCTCATTATATTCTTTGCTAGTATTTTCAGAAGGTTGTGTATCTTCTTCTTGAATTAATTCAAGTCCTTCGTCACTCCCACTTATTTTGAGAAGTCCATGACTCCCACTTGCTTCTTGTATCATGAGGCTATTCTCAAAGAATTCAGCATTTCGAGCAACAAATATCTTGTTCTCGGGTGGATAGTAAAAGTAGTAACCCATTGTTTCCTTTGGGTAACTAACAAAGATACACTTAATAGATCTAGGATCAAGTTTGCCAGGCGCGTCTTATTTCACGAGTGCCTCACAACCCCAAACCCTTAAGTATGACAACTTGGGAGCTTGCCCATGCCATATATCATAAGGCGTCCTTTCAACCTTCTTGGTTGGAACCATATTGAGAATGCGAGCTGCAGACTCGAGAGCATATCCCCAAACAGATTTTGGCAGAGTTGTCAGATTCATCATGGATTGAACCATATAAAGTAAAGCTTGATTCCTCCTCTCAGACACCTCGTTATGTTGTGGTTTATAAGGCGGAGTAAGTTGAGATATAATACCATAACTTTTCATGTGATTAACAAACTCATGACTCAGGTATTCTCCTCCTTGATCGGATCGAATAGCCTTTATCTTTTTAACGAGTTGATTGTCAACTTCATTTTGAAAGACCTTAAATGTTTCAAATACCTCACGTTTATGTTTCATCAAGTAAACATAACCATAATGGCTAAAATTATCTATAAAGGTGATGAAGTAGCTAGCACCCTCTCTTAACACAGTTCTAAAAGGGCCACATACATCAGTATGTATAAGTCCTAATATGTCCTTAGCTCTTTCCACTTGATGTGGAAAAGGCTTGTGCGCCATCTTCCCAGATATACAAGACTTATATTTCTTAAGTGATTCATCGTGAGTGGATTATAAGATCCTATTACGCTAAAGCTTGTCCATGAGTTTCTTGTTTATATGTCCAAGACGATAATGCCATAGATAAGAAGAGTCCAATGAATATTTGACACTTTTGTTGCTAACATTAAAAGTAGAACTAATATTTGGATAAAGATTATGCATATCAATTTCATAAATTCCATCATAAGGAATTGCATTAAAATAAAACATATTATCTTTCGAAACAGAAATACCATAATTTGTAAATGTATGAATATAACCATTTTCAACCAAACGAGAAATTAAAACACCCCTAGTAACAGTAGGTGCGAAATGACAGTTGTCTAATACAATTATTAAACTACTAGGAAGAATTAAATCAAAACATCCAATAGCTTCAACGGCTGAACACATTCCATTGCCCATGTACAGACTTTTAGCTCCATGTTTCAACTTCTTGCTTCCTCTAAGACCCTGCGAAGTATTACCGATATGAGTATCATAACCCGTATCATATACCCAAGTCTTATTAGGAAAAGCATAAAGTTCTATAGTGAAGATACCTAAAATACTATCCATGCTGGCATTCTTCCTCTTTTTTAACTCAGCTTGGTAGGACGAACAGTTTCTCCTCCAATGACCCACCTCCTTGCAGTGGTGGCAGACAGAGTTCTTTGTCGGATTATCACTCCTAGGCGGCGGTGGGATCTTGGGCTTGGGAGCATAAGCAAGCTTATTATTTCCTTTGTCCTTACCTTTTGCCCCTCGCGGTTTCCTTTTGTCCTTCTGGATCTTACCCTCCCGTATAGCTAACACAGTGGGGGTTTCAGCCTTCTTTGGAATACCTTGCTAATGGATTTTTAGCATAGCATGTAATTCAACTATCGTCTTCCCCATGTTATACATGTTATAGTTCTGAACGAAATGATCATAATCCTTATTAAGAGAATTCAAAATAAGACTCACACCAAATTTATTTTTCATTGCATATCCTAGGTGTTCCAATGTGTCCAAGTAGTTCTTCATCTTCAAAAGATAAGAGCTTACTGACTGACCTTCCTCCTGTTTACAAGTGAGGAATGCTTTAACTGTTTCAAACAGTTCCTGTTTTGCCTGCTCTTCGAACATAGTTTTCAGTTCTTGGATCATATCATATGTCTTGTAGTTTCTAAGAGCCCTCTGAAGTTCAGGAGACATACTGCCAAGCATAATACATGCCACCTTATTATGCGCTGATGAGGTGTCATTTTATACACTATTTCGGGGTTATTTAACCCTTTAAAGCATGCAAATATGCCCATATTATGTGCTTAATTGTTTGTTTTCAGTTTTTTAGCACTTAGATGGCATTTAGAGGAAATACACATGACTTGGGCTCATTTGGAGAAGAAATGGACGAGATTACGGACCTACACCAAATCCTTGAAGAAGTATTGCTTACAGAACGTAGAGACGGCGTCGGAAGCATAAAGCGATGCCATCATGATCTATTTAGTGACGGCGTCTGGAATTTGGAGAAGGCGTCAGGACGTGGCCGACTTAAAAAGGATCTAGAATTATCCAAGTAGCGATGGCATCAGGACCATAATGCGATGCCGTCGCCACGATATCTCTATATTTACTAAACTGATTTTAGGGTTTCAAGTGAGATAACTTTGTATAAAATAAAACTTTTGGAATGAAACCCTAATGCTCTGTAGGCAAGCATACATAGGTTCGTTTGTAGGGCCTCAAAACCCTATTGTACTGCCTTGAATCCATATTTTAATTCAAGTAAGGGTATCTATCATTAATCATTCAATATGTCTATGTGTTGCATGATTGATTTATCTCTTTGCTTCCTTTATAACATGCGAGCTAAACCTCCTATGTATTTTCTTATGATTGCCTGAAAGTCGGATTGTAGATCCTTTTACTGTTGCTTCTTGATTGATGATTGTGCGCGTTAGGTTCTAGAAAACGAGCTTTTGTCTGTATCGCTGTAGACACGTCTAGGGAAACGCGAGTGCATAGAAAGGATACCATCGGGTAACAATCTTCATACTACCTTGCCCCTTTATATGGTTATTTCTCTTAAGATAGTTCACATTCATTTAATTTACTTCTTAGGGCTTGTAATAGTCACTTCATACTACTTACTTGTGCGTTGCCTTAACGGAATATTAAATAAATGGCGGGTTCGTGTAATCAGTTCATGACCTAGAAAATACTTACATAGATCATCACAAGTGTGACAAGGCAACATGATTAGGAGAAACAATCTGATAAGTAATGCATGATTAAGTAAATACATTTAATTATCATAAAGTTATCACCAGTAGATTAGTTTATCAATTAGTTAGTTAATAGTTTATCAAACCAACCTCTCAAATCATAGATTTACCTGCTTTTTATAAAATATAAAAACACAAAAATAATATTCTCTCAACCCCTAGAATTTTGTTAGACCATGATCAAGCCTTCCCAACCTATTCCCCTAGAGAACGACAACAACCTCTGAGTCTTGCCTATACTACTACTACAACGGTTAGGTACTCTGCCTAGGGAGTTGTAAAACTTCTTGTTGAAGTCCTACGATGACCGCATTAAGTTTTTGGCGCGGCTGCCGAGGACTAGTTAGGTTTTGATCATAGTTCAACTTAGTTCTACTCGCTTGAATCCTTTCAAGTGAGACTTTAATTTTCGCATATTAGCTTTCTCGTAGTCTATCTTTTCTTTGTGTTAATTGTTTCGTAATCCATTCTCGTCAACCACCATGGGAGACGAGAATCCTATCCGTACTCTTGGAGACTACTCCAAACCTAGCCATGAGGGCTACAAGAATACCATCGAGCTCCCCGTAGGGAACAACGTGGTACCTCTTCGATCTGACACCATCCGGTTGGTGCAAAACGAATGCTCATTCCACGGACTTCGGTCCGAGGATCCAAACCAACACCTTAAGGATTTCCTAAAACTTGTGGACTCACTTGACCTTGACGGTGAAAACAGGGAAAGAACGCGCCTGCGTTTATTTCAATTTTCCCTTCGCGATTAAGCTAGCAATTGGCTTGAACGTCTTCCAGCAGGATCCATCACCACATGGGAGGATCTTACTACTCGTTTCCTTGCTCAATTCTTTCCACCGGGAAGGACCCAAAACTCTGCAATGATATTCTGATGTTCCAACAACATCATAAAGAATCTATATCAGAAGCATGGACTCGTTGTAGGATCGATATTCCTTAATGAAACACTGATATACTGTCAACTATGCGGAATCTAGTTGGCAGTACTTAAGAAGAACACACAATAGTTTCTCAAACGATTTCTTTTATAAACCTTTTGAATCTGCCTAACTTGCAGATCCCTAATACAATACTAATAATTCTTAACTCGTGTTTTTCTATCTCTGTGCTATTGTACGTTCTCTAATATCTTCCTAGAGATCCTTTTATAAACATAAGGATAACCTCTAGTAGATGTACAGTCCTTGTATATCATAAACACTAATTGATACTTATCACTAATAACTGTTACAAGATAAATGCTAAAACAACCGTTTAAACTTTATAGTTCCTATATCCCAGGCAGTACTTCGATCTTTGACTGGCAGTACTTTGACTTTCTATTTAGCAGTACTTTGATCTTTCATTTAGCAGTACTTAATAGCAATCCACGCGAACCTGACAAGACTGGAAGTATGCATTCACAACAAACTAGGAGGACTGAGAAGCTTTAACGAAGCCGCCAATTCTTGAAGGGAAAAGCTAAACTTTAACTGGGCACACGCCCAGACATTTACCAACCCACGAAACGGCTCATTCTCTACCTACTCATCTAATTACCAAACGAAGCTTGAGAAGGCACTAATTTATTTTAACGTTGATCGTGTCGTTGTGTGATGTTTATTTATGATAGTTCAGGTTTTAAATTTATATTTTGATGCCTTAACCAAAAATAACACTTTAACGGGCAGTGTACCCGATCGATGGTAGATTCGTGGTAAGTAGGGTGTCGAACACTTGAAGCGAGGTTAAATCTATCAATTTATTTATATTTTGGTTTATCTAATCTAAGTTAATTCTAAGTCAAACCTATGTTAATCCTATGTTTGTTCTATTCCTAATTCTAACAGGTAAAAGGGGGGTTTCAGCCTGAGAGACTGGCACGGGTTTGGTCGGTGACTACAATCAATTCAAGACACTTTAACCCACGCAAGCTAATTAACAGAAGATCAAAGAGCGGTCAAGCCTTATGATAGAAAACTGTATTAACCATTATTAATCCGATTAGAAGGTTGGTTTGTTTATTAAGTGCAATGATTTCTTCTCTCGAAGTGGCATATCATTCTTAAGACTTAGGCAAGACTTCTTCCTAAGACCTAGACACATTAATTCTGTCACAATTAAAGCATCCGCATAAAGCATCCTTATTTGCTTATTATAATCTATCTTAGGGATTAAAGCAAGGGTGATCTTGTTAAACCCTAGCTCATAGAGACTTTACCCACTTACTGCTTAACGGCGATTTATACACTAGTAGTCCACTTGTCCAACTATCCAATGGAATCAGAACGTTATTTGTTGAATTATCTAGGTTTACCTGCTAGTCAACTTGTTCACTAAACCAAAGGCAATATCCAATTAACTAGTTAAGCCCGAAGCGTATCCTAGACACAGATTTAGCAGGACAATATTTGTGATCCTATGATTCTAGATGTATAAATCACTATATGGAGAGCTATCCCGGACTCTAGATTACTTGGTCCGTATCACTAGATCCAGTTGAATGATAGGTCGCATACAAAAGCACGTAAACAAGTATAAATTGATAAACATAAACAAGCATTCAACGATAAATCAAGAAATCGAGATAAACAATACCAAACATTCAGATCTTCATAATAATGGCTAATACCCGAAGGTATTAGCCTTCAAGCGTCATAATAAATACAAGAACGATTATTTAGCCAAGGTAAACTAACCGAGTTAACGAATAATACCAAAAACTAAACGATTACTAAAGTATATGGAATTACACGTTGTCTCCTATGGAATTGATAACGTTGCTCGACCTCTTCTGCTCTTTTTCTCCTCTGAAAATTGACTTTTATGGTTTAGGTATCGAGAATATGATTTAGCACACTTAAAACTCGTTTTTGAGTTTTGTATTTATAGGGTCTGGAAGTCGGTTCGATATGGCATATCCAAGGGATTGGATACGGCGTATTGGGAGTTTCTTGGAGTAGGGACCACGTTTGATATCTTCCAGAATCTTCACATACTATATTTCCAATACGGCGTATTGGTCTTCTATGGATACGGTGTATTGATCTTCTTTCCTTTGTGGTCTTTGGTGAGTGCAGGCACGGATACGCCGTATCTTCCTTGATGGATACGGCGTATTGGTCTTCAGAATAGTAATCGTCAAAATATCTTCATTTAAGCTCCAAAATTTGCGCCTTTTGTTAACTTCACCAAGTACTCCATAATTACTTCAATTCTCAAATATAAACGATTAAGTAACAATTCTTTGTAATAATTATACAAAATGGGTTAATAACATGGGATAAATGATGCTATAAAATAGACGTTATTTGATGTCATCAAATATCCCCCCACTTGAATCCTACTTGTCCTCAAGTAGTCTTTAGAAGTTTATAAAAATGTATCCCTAAGGATATTTTCCGTTAAAGAATTTATTCGATCTATTACAAGTACACAACCAAACACCTCACGAAATAGGAAGATGAAAACACTCAGCACTACTCAACTAATCTATGTGGTAAAATGTAACTAATTCGCATCCAATTGCTCGGATGGTCCCTGACGATATTCTATCATAAGCTTGGCAAGGATACACATCTCTACCACTAAAGCCAAGGAGTAACAAGTTTATAAAGGTAAATATGGGTTTTTTGTATGAAAGCTTACGGTTGATCATTCTACAATCTTTCACCAGAAGTAACCGACTCCAACCGGGACAGCTGAAGCACACAAACATGGCCTAACGACGGAAGATAGACATTTGTGTTCGTTCACAACCCCATCATCGAATTTAACAACGGTTAGGATAAAGACTGATATAGGGTAGGGACCTTCTAACTTTCACCAAAAGTCGTAAACCAATGAAGTAGCTGAGACATACATACATGGCCGTAACGACGAAATAGACATGCACGGTTGATCACATCCTCATTTCGCGTAAAACCCATGGTTAATCATTAGGTGAGAGGGAAGTTACATTAATTGTAAATAAAAATCAAGAACAAATAAATATGGTCTAAAGTACAAGTTTTTAAGCACACTTTTCTCGACCGTTACCATGATAAAGACACAACTATTTACAACGTCTTGATCATCGATCAAAAACAACAACCTAAGTTGGTGTTCCCGTAACGGTCAACTTTCTAATCATCCCAAAACTTTACATACTCTACAAGGCAAGTGGCGATATCTTCCATTTTGTACAATACTTTACATCGTTGATTTTTGTTGCGTATCACGAATAAATCGAATCCGTCGTGTAAATTGCCTTCGGTAAAGCTCTTAGGCGAAACGATTATCTTGAACTTTCCTTCTTTTTGATGCAATTTTTTCTCATTTTTTCCGATTTTTTCTCTTTTTTTTCTTTTTTTTTATAAACAATGCTCAATCTCGGTGGTAGTTTTAAAAACCGATCTTCACGATCATAATAATTCCGGATAATTTTTTCGATAGTTCTTCGTTCTTCGAACGCACCATTAATTGTGATGGTAGTAAAATCACATGAGTTTTGACTACTAATATACATTCTCATTTGCAATGTGCAAATTTCCAACCGCACCAAAGATAGAAAATGACACAAGACTCAGGAAATACAAACTTTACACTTTAAGCAACTAGCAACTGTAACTTAAACTTAATCTAACAGGGTAGGTTAAGGTGTAAGGGTGTAACGAAACAAATAATTGGTGTAATTCCTAAAGGATTGGCTCTACGGGTTTTTCTAGGGGAATCTTACTCTTAAAGAAAGAGTAAACAAAGGGTTTAAACGGGAGGTTAACTAACCGGTGTAGTTAGTTAATAAGCAACATGGAAAGGCGATTTGGGTGTAATCCTAAAAATTTACCAATTTAAACAAGTTACTCCAATTAAATCCATAATACTCATCAATGTGGTCTCGAGTGATATACCAAGCCAAGTTCTAAAGTCTACTACATCATCGGCACACTCATATTTTTGTAGAATTTAGGTAACAGTTGAAAACGATAAGTTAAATCCTCACAAATCTACAAGGGTTTATTGTATGCGGTTAGGTAATCAAGTAATTTCACAAAAGTATGCTTGAAATTTTTTTAAATTTGAGCATAATTTAAGCATTTTAATGTGAAAAATAGGACAAGTAAACATTCTAATTCCCATCCCCCCACTTGAATTATACAACGTCCTCGTTGTATAGATAAAACATTAAAAATACAGGAATTAAAAAGAATTAGAATGAGAAACTCCCCTGATATTTGCTCGGTAGTGATTCTCCATGTAGCTTTATTGAGCAAGATTACGTGTTGAACAGCCGTCTTGAAGTTTCAAGACTCCAACACTTCAAGATCTCCAGATTTGTAAATTCTCCATCAATAATCATCGATTTTTCTTTCACGAGGTCCTGTATAAAGTAGAAAAAACATGCATTCCTATCTTGGTACCTACGGTTAATTTAAACTAAACTAAACAAAACTGTACAGGAGATCGATACGCCGTATCCATAAACTGGAATACGCCGTATTGAGAAACCTGTAAAAAGTATCTAAATACGGGTCAGTCTGTTGAATACGCCGTATCATGTGCATGAATACGCCGTATTGACAGAACTGACAATAATGTTTTTAAAGTGCATAAAAAATAAAGACTGATAACGTCCAGACAATCAATACGCCGTATGGTATGGAGCGGATACGCCGTATTGATGTCTGGGAAGACAGACTCGATAAAATTAAATAACATTCCGGGTTGTCTCCCGGGAAGCACTTTTGTTTACAGCGAAGTCTTTAAGTTAGACTTTTCTTCAGCTTCATCCTTTATTCCATGCGTGTAATCTTCCATCCGTCGTCCTTTTTCTAAAAAATTTCTTGGTAGATCTGGGATATACTATCTTCGTTTCTTTCCCAAATATCATATTCACATCTCCTTATAGCTAAGTATTCTTCATTAGGTCCTAGTGAATACTTTATAGCTTCAAACTTCTCGGTTTTGCAAATCTTTTTGTGAGGTCGCTTATCATCTTTATCGTTGTCTTTACGCTTCATTTGCCCCTGTCTATTCTCTTTTTCAATATCGCGTACGTCATAGGCTTTGAAGAATGAATCAGTAGCAGCGTTGGGCGGGTTTTCATATTTAGATTCCTTCCATTCATTATTACACGAAATACTATTATTCACATATCTCTTATTCTAATTTTCATTCATCCATGAATGAAATATCACCTTTTGAGTTCTTCCATCCACTTTCTTATGGCTCTTGAATGATATGTTTACGTTAGATAAGAAATCAAGTAGATCAATCCCCTAGTTCTCTCCTTCGTCCAAGATTTCATCTTCCCCATCGTATGATTCGGGATAGAATTTTCAGAAGAATTTCTCAACAAGTTCCTCCCAAGTGGTGATTTTTCCATCTCCCTCACTAATCCACCATTCTTTAGCATTATCGACCAACGAGAGAGGAAAGACTTTCATTCGTAGTTGATGGGAATCCACGCCAGGAACGTAGATCAAATCAACCATTTTAAGTACCTTAGCAATGTGATCCACCACGTCTTCATTATACGTTCCGTGATATATGTTCTTTCGTAATTCCACAAAAAATCCTTGCTGAGTTTAATGTTTATGTCGTTACTGGTGATAGAAAGATTTGATTCAATTGAAGCTTTTTCCATGTTATCATATAGAATTGGTTCAGTCATGACTTCTTGTAGGTCCTTCTTCAATCAACTAGCTCTGATAAGTTCTTCCTGTAACAAAGGTAAAAATATCAGCAGGATTTGCTCTGAAGAAAGATAGAAATTTTTTTAGCACGAAAGTCAAATACGAAAACTCAGATTTTGATTCTGTTCCAGATGATTGATACGTCGTATCCAATGGAAGTGGATACGCCGTATTAATATGTTGAATGAATACGCTGTATTGGACAGAAAGTTGCATACGCCGTATCCGATGGAAGTGGATACGTCGTATTCAGTTATCTACCAGAACAGTGTATTAGCAAAACAATTAAATATGCATTGAGATCGGTATCAAATTATATGAGTGTACCAGTAGTATATTAAATTCTATAACTTATTATTGTGATGCATCCCGAGACCGCATAGTGATCATTAGGATTTGCTGGATAAGAGGTACTAGGATTAACCTATGTTTTAAACCTGTAATTGTTATGATGGTCACACCGATCAATAATATATCCCTCCCCCCGTGCCATGCACGTCATTTTTAGTGCATGAATACCCCTATACAACCCTCCGAGCCTGTCCTTTTTCACGGTTCTCGTAATTTTTTGGTTAATCCGAACTATTAATGAAGAGCATTGTCAACCCTTAAACCAATCGTTACACCCAAAGTGCCTTAGCCTACCTTGTATGTACTCACTTTTAGTACATTATTGTTTTAACCCAAGTTAATTATTTGGGTACACGGTTGCTAAGTCCTTATCCTTGTAAATACAGTTTTGGGACGATTGAGATTCATGATAGTATTTATTTCGCGGAAGAATGGGGGAAGAAAAGTTAAATCAATACCCTCATATGTTTGTTAGATGATCTCCATGTTATTTTTATCCACCTCAAATTGGGTCATTAGTTAGATTGTAAATAATCGAGTATGTAAAAGTTCAAGTGGTAGGGTGTTATCAAGAAAACCCCGCATGTTTATAAGTATGTTTAAGCAATGGCAAGGCAAAAGTGTACAAAAACAATTGTATATAAAAAAGGTAAAAAATGCACGGGCTGTCATTTACTTATGTTTATGGTTATATTAGAGTCAAGAAAAGAAAAAGAAAGAGATTGATGTAGAGTTGTGTAGAGTTTGTATATCTTTGTCCGAGTCTTGGCTTAGCAACCAAACCAGCGTATATTCAGGTACATAATTAGCTAACCCTTTCACTCCAAATTCACCCAAATCCACCCAAATGTATCCCATCCATTTTTGTTTCCATTATATGTTATCTTACACCTACACCCCACAACCCTTTGAAAGACCTCTTAGATAGTAATGAATAATGCAGAGCGCCTACTGGTGGAGGATTGATCATTTACCCAAGCTTATAGGGTAATTTATGGTTGCATGACAGGTAATGAGTGTTGATTTTCCGTTTCCCCATAGTTGTTATAATTTATTATACACCCGAGTGAAAGAGAGAATCCCAAACACTTATGGAGGTGCTAGATAGTACTTCCGTGCTTTTTATTACGAGGTCTAAGAAGGTTGTGTTCGTAAACACTTGTTAAAGCGAAGGTTAAATACCACGATTGCTATTGTCTATGTGGAAAAGCCCATTTGCTTGAGAACAAGCAAATCCCAAGTGTAGGGGTATTTGACGAGGTGTCATTTTATACACTATTTCGGGGTCATTTAACCCCTTAAATCATGCAAATATGCCCAGATTATGTACTTAATCGTTTGTTTTTAGTTTTTTAGCACTTGGATGGCTTTTGGAGGAAATACACATGACTTGGGCTCATTTGGAGAAGAAACGGATAAGATTACAAACCTACACAAAATCTCATGAAGAATTATGCAAACAGTGGCTGAAGACGGCGTCGCAAGCATAAAGCGACGCCGTCGTGATCTATCTGGTGACGGTGTCTGGATATTGGCGACGGCGTTATAACGCTGCCGACTTAAAGAGGATTTAGAATCATCCACGTAGCGACGGCGTTAGGACCATAAAGCGACGTCATCGCCGCGATACCTCTATATATACAAGGTCGTTTTAGGGTTTTAATATGTAACTTTTGGGGATAACTTTGTATAACTTAGTGAGACGAACCCTAGTCCTTGTATCGGCTTCATAGGTCGTATTTAGGGCCTCAAAACCCTATTGTACTACCTTGAATCCATGTTTTAATTTAAGTAAGGTTATTTATCATTAATCATTCAATATGTCTATGTGTTGTGTGATTGATTTATCTCTTTGCCTTTCTTTATAGATATAACATTCGAGGCTAAAACCATTCATTTGTATTTGCTTATGATTTGTCATGAAAGTCAGATTGGGTAGATCCTTTTTATTGTTACTTCTTATTGATGATACGCTTGTTATTCTAGAAAACGCATTTCTTTATGTCTGTATCTAAGAGGGACAACCATCGTTAACAGTCTTCATAATACTAGCCCTTTTAATGGTTGATCCCCTCTTAAGATATTTCACATGCATTTAATATACTCTTAAGGGCCTTGTAATAGTCTACTTATCATCTTTGTTAAGGTGAGTTCTCGTAGCCCTACTTTTTAAACTCTTTTCCGTTGGAGGAAAATGATACTCAAATCTATTTTAGACTACTTTTACTACTATGCAAAACCTCTTATTTCTCTTTGGACAATGTTATGTGCCTATGATTGCGTGTATGAATGCTATGTTAATGCTATGAGACCTATTTATGCAAAGTTCCACTTAGACTTCTGCTCTATACTACTTAGTCGACTATGTAGCTCCAACTGGTAGGCGATATATTTGGAAATCTATAAGCGCGCGGATCACTATTGACATGTTAAATTAGGTTTGGACTGCTATGGTATGATGTGTTGTTGGAAATCTAAATACTATTGCTTGCATTCTTCTTTCATATTTCACTATTGTCCACTCTTAAATTCTAGCACAGCAACTGGGTTTACTTCTAAACCTACGAGCTCACCAACTTTATGTTGACCTTTTCGAGTATCATTTTCAGGTGATGTGAAAGCTCAGTGATATTCAAGTTAGCATGCCTATTAGCAGACTTAAGATCATCTGATGAGGATTCATTTCTTTGAAGACTGCATTTTAGGAGTTTATCTATGTTATGTTCTGATCTTTAGACATGTATCTCTCTGACTCTGAAGAGTTGATTTGTAATAATTTCAGACTATGTGATGTGTTTCTCGACTTGTCTTGGCACGAGTTCCATACTTGTTGTCGTAGGATGTCGTAGCACTTTGTTTCAATGCATTTAGTATACTCTGCATTGACACCTTGTGTTATGACGATCAATTTCTCCGTCACGCCTCGTGTTTCTGCCTTAGTCGAGTGTGACAGATTGGTAACCAGAGCCAAGGTTATAGAGAACTAGGTGGTTTGGCCAAGACTATAACTTAAGAACCTTCATATAGCTTGTGTAATAGGACCTTGTGTTCGTCTATATGCGTAATTATCGTCTATCGTCTTAGATAAGTCAATCACTAGGCCGTGTGAGCCAGATACTAAGTACAACCGGGAAAGGATACATATATAAGTACCGTGGCTAACGTAATTATAAATGCATCACGACCCACGCAGACTTGGTGAACCTACTCACTCAAATCAGTGTTGACACCTTAGGGCCATAATTTGATCTATAGTATATTAAGACTGACTATATGCAAAATCTCCCTCCTACCTAATGTTACCTATATCCTCCCTTGTGTAGATAATGCCGCCAAGGATGACCCCAAAGTGCAGGCTAATCAACTGCTGCACCACGAGGTGGAAGGACGAGTGGACGGACTGGTAGAGGAGGTGGAAGAACTCGAGAACCAACGGGCAGAGTTGGTGGACAAACTGGTGATCAAGATGGTCAAGGAGGTGACCGAGGTAACAGAGCGAATGGAGGCGTTGACAAAGTCCTTGACTTCTCTACGGTCATCGCTCAGCAATTGCAAAACCTGCTTCCTACTATCATTGCTCAAGTAGGTAACCACGCCAGCAACATCCAGGGTGAAGTTAGGAATGTTAGCATGAACAACGGTCGAGGCGGTTGTTCATACAAGGAGTTTTTGGCATGTAACCCAAAGGACTATGATGGAAAGGGGGTGCGATAGTTTACACTCGTTGGACTGAGAAAATGGAATCAGTTCATGATATGAGTGGGTGTGGATATAACTAAAAGGTCAAGTACACTGCGAGTTTATTTATCGATAAGGCACTGACAT
>BQNB010017567.1:27584-69736 GCA_026074375.1 Tanacetum coccineum
GTGGTGCAATCAAAGTAAACACCCTGAGGGGCCATTATTGCCCAAACCCTAAACTTTCCCCTGTCATCCCCAAAAACTATAAAACCCTTTTTCCCGCCCAAGCACAAGTCCCTATTTTCCACTGTTCATCTCTCCCACCTTTACCCTGCAACACTCGAAAAACACCAAGGGTAAAACCCTCACTCTCACTCCACTAAACCCCTTATTGTTACCTTGGCAATCCCATTGAAAACGAAAAAGATTAAGGGTCAAGATTGAGTTTGGTTTCCCTCTCACAAGACTAACACAACAAACACACAACAAAGAACCTCAGCAGCCTATAAAAGAGACAAGAAGAAAGAAGAAACGAGAAGTTAGAGTTTTAGAGTTTAGTTAAATTTTTGTAATTTTTTCTCTTTTAAAATTTGCATTTACTGTTCATCGAATTAAGCTTCTTAAAATTAGTTGTAATCTCTGTTTCTTCACTTGTACTCGTTGTTTTTAAAGCAATAAACCAGTTCAGTTGTGTTTTGTTTTCAAATTCTCATGTTTTAAGCTGTTTTGAACTAATAAGCTTGTGATAAGCTCATTATAGCTTATTGTGTTTTCTTAAGTTCTCAAGTTGTCCAAATATTATGAGAATCTTTTAAATGCTGCTTTAGTCTATCAGTGTTAAAGTGTGTTCATTTGAATTCAAGTTTGGAAGCTATTTGGAGTAATAAGCTCTTAAAAGCTTATTGAGCTTAAAGCTTCTTGGTTTAGAGGCAAGGTGCCAATAGGGTTTATGATTTAAGGTCACTCATTCAGAAAGAGTGACCTAGTTAAGAGACTCCAAATTCATAGGTTTTCTTTTCTATATTTCAATTTATAACATTCATTTAGCTTATTTCTTTTAGCTTATTTCTTTGCTTTCCTTGTACTCAATCCTGTTTAAAATTTGCTTAGATAAGTTTAGAGTTCCAAATGCTTTAGGTAATGGTAGCTAGGATTCATTTAGTTTGCATAATTTTCAAATTCTGTCATATTAAGTAGGAAATAGCTAGCTGAGAAAGTGCTTAATTTTGAAACATAAGCTAGGCATTTTAGAGTTAAAATAGCTTAATTAGGACAGAATTAGTGTGAGTAGATAAAATGTTTTAGCTGTTTTAGTTTTTAAATCAGTTTTTAGTTGTACTTAAGCTTAGACAGCTTAAGTGAGGGAGTGTTTGGTTTAAGCCATATTTGACTTTTAAAGTCAATAACAATCTGTCCAAACTCTTTACTAAGTTGAGCTAAGTCATGTTGACAGGTTTAGAATAGGTTTCAGAACTTAGTTAGTAGAAGATTCAAAATTTAGAGCTTAAAAAGCTTTATTTGCACCAGGACAGTTTTAGTTTTAAGTAAAATTTGAAGAATAAGTGATTTTTAGCATAAGAGTGTTTAAACTTAGTTAATGTAGATCTTCATACATGAAATGAGTGAGTTTATGAGTTTACATTAAGAGTTTAGCCTGCACTAAGTTCTTGGTCAATTGCACCAGCAAACAACAGTACTAACTCAGTGAGTACTGTTGTTGCTCATTCCTTTACTAGTTAGATTTTAGTTCTTTTAATTAGGAGTTAGAATTAGATTTTAAGCATTTCATTAGTTCTCCATTAGTATAGTGTAGATAAGCTCTTAAATGTCATTTTCAAGCTTATAGATTAGCTTAAATTTGCCTGTAAAAGTAGTACAGCAGTAGTGTAAGAATTTTAGCTTATTTCATTTTGAATTTTCATTTCTAGTTAAAATTTTGAAAAACCTTTTATCTAGGTAAGATTTAAAACCATAGCATAGCTTAAATTCAAAATTTCAGCTTTATAGGTTTAGTAATAAGCTTTTTAGCTTATTAGTAAAAGCTTATCTCAGTTTTAAGCTAAACTAGCACATTTTCAGTTCAATTTTCTTGTAAAACTTGTTAATACTTAGCTAATTTTTGTTTAGATATCTCTTGCACACATCTTAATCTACATATAGCTTCTTTTGTTTTCTATTTTCATCTAGTAATAAGCTAGAAATAAGCCAAAACTTAAAAAGTTTAGAAAAACACTAGTTTCTGTGAACAGGAACTAAAAGCTTATTTTTTAGCTTATCTAGTTGTTAAAAGTTGAAAGTGCCTTTATTAATGTTGTTTAGAATAAGCTCCTTTATAAGTTTGTAGTTTTGAGTTTTTGCTGAAACTCACTTTTTCAATAAGCCAAAAATAAGCTAGATCGCGGGGTCTGTTTAGTACTTTTCCCAAAGTTTAGGGGTATTCGTTTACACTGGAGTGTAAATTTTCAAAAGTTTGCCCGCCTACCCTTTACTTTCCTCTTTTACAATTTCTACCCTAGACTTTTAGGAAAAATAAAAAAAGGGGGAAAGACAAGAGGTCCGGGTGAGCAAGACTCGAACCCGTGACCTCTCGATACAAACCCCCTTTTATAGTTTTCATAAAAATAGGGCTTTGTTCCACTTAATTTCTGCACCTTTGGTAGTTGTTAAAAACCATTTTTCCGTATTTTTCCATTTAATTTTGTATTTTCTAGGAAGTTTAAATTAGATTTTAAGTAATTTCCTTTTCTTAAATAATCATAGAAAAGAGGAAAATAGTTGAAAATTTTTGATTTCTTTTGCAATAATTTTTCTTTTTAAATCTATATTTGAAAAATAAAAGTAAAAATTTTTGTATTTATTTTTAGAAAAGTTATTTTTGTTAATTCATTAATTTTTAAAAAATTCAAAAAAAAATTCAAAAATAGTTTAAAAAATTCCAAATCTTTTCCTAAAATATTCTTTTGTTGATTTTTTAGGTATTCACTTTGTAAAAAGTAGTTCTTAGATTAAATTCAGTTTAAGCTCACGTATTTAAATTTCGTGTATTAAAATTTCGTGCTAGTTACTTGTTTTTTTTTAGTTGAGCTACACACACACATCACAGTGCGACTCAAAATCCAAAAATCTCCTTCAAACTCAATCTTCGACAGATCGATTCTCCAATCCAGACCGTTGGGGATAAACGACCCGGAACATTCTATACTACTTCTCGGTATTATTGACTTCGTTTCTAGACTATCCTTACTATATATATTTTATATTTTATTATATATTATATGTAATTTAATGTGGTTTTACGGATCATTTTTGGGCCGATTGCGGGGAGGCGTGATACCGCTTTCGTTACGTTAGACAAATTGTGGTTTGAATTTGTGAATAATTTCTTCTACTTTTTAAAAAAAATATAAAAAGTACTAAAACAATATATCATTTTCTTTATTAGTATAATTTACCAAATAAAAACAAAAGAAAAAAACCAAAATAAAAAACATTGTCCATAAAAAAAAGATTCATCAAAATTTGTAAAACATACCAAAATATAATATTCTCAATTGAGGTATTATCATAATAACTTCCGTTGAACTTGTTGGTCCCCAACTCGAACAAAAGATTTAAAAAAAAACTTTCCTTTTGTGTCACTTGTAAAGACTGCTCCCCTTAAAAGTTAAACAAACTATAAAGTGGGTATAAGGAGGGTTGTTCCTAGGAACTACGACCCGAAAGGAGAAATAAGCTTCGCGCTATTCCTACTCCTCCGCTCACCTGTGCGTTTATCTTTTTGAGAGCTACCGTGAAGTAAGTAGATTATTTGGTTTAAGTTGTCTTATCATTTTGTCCGTTAAAATAAATTGTGAATTAATGAAAAAACCAAAAATAATCTTCTTTTTCTTCGTATCATTTAATTCTTTTCTTATCAATCTTCGTGTTTAATTCTTATGACGTCATTCGATTATCGTTTAAATCCGATTTACGCGATTAAAGAATGCGCGACTTGTGGAGTTTTGTACACTGCAGACTTTTGTTGTTCAAATAAGGGTCTTGAAGACAAGATTCTTATTACTTCATTATTTATATAATTATTTTTTATAAAATATATAATTATTATATGTATAATTATTATTTTTAAATATATAATTATTTTTTATAATTATTTTTAAAAAAATATATAGTTATATAAATACTAATAAAAAAACATTCCGGTTTCTCGGTTCGTTCCGGTCTGATTAGTTCGGTTTCTCGGTTCAGTCCGGTCCGATCGGTTCGGTTTCTCGGTTATGTCTAGTATCTCGGTTCGGTCCGGTTTCTCTGTTCGGTCCGGTCTGGTCAAGATGGCATCGTTGTACATTGATGTTCAACGGATAAGTCAAGATAGCATCGTTATACATTAGATGCTACATTTGTATATTAGATGTTTAACGGATGAGTCGATATGTTATCGTTGTACATTAGTTAACTAACGGATGAGTCGAGATGTTATCGTTGCACATTAGATGTTCAACGGATGAGTCGATATGTTATCGTTGTACATTAGATGTTTCACGAATGAGTCGAGATGTTATTGTTGTACATTAGATGATCAACGGATGAGTCGATATGCTATTGTTGTACATTAGATGTTTAACGGATGAGTCGAGATGTTATCGTTGTACATTAGTTGTTCAATGGATGAGTCGATATGTTATCATTGTACATTAGATGTTCAACGAATGAGTCAATTTGCTATCGTTGTACATTAGATGTTTAACGGATGAGTCGATATGCTATCTTTGTACATTAGATGTTTATCGGATGAGTCGATATGCTATCGTTGTACATTAGATGTTCAACGAATGAGTTGATATGTTATCGTTGTACATTAGATGTTCAACGGACGAGTCGAGATGTTATCGTTGTACATTAGATGTTCAACGGATGAGTCGAGATGTTATCTGTAACATTTCTCATTTTCATGTCATTGTACGACATTTATTATCCGTCACTATTTATTTTAGTCCGATACGCGTTTACTTTTAATAATTACTTTTAAGTTTAATTGCGTAGACTAGAAATAATCAATTAATGTAAACGGTCGTCAAATAAATTAAGGGTTGCATCAACCAAGTAGCAAATTATTATTAAGAAGATAATTATGTACTTTGCGTATTTTATTTTTATTGGTCACGTAAAAGGGTTACGTTTCGCAATAAAATACATTTGGACACACCCCGGAAATACCTAGACTTACCTAGACTCAAACCAATACCCACTTTTATTACCTCAACATTTAAATTAAATCAATTCTTGTGTAAAACCCACTAGGGGCCGGTTATACACACAAAAGCACCTAGAAAATCCTTAAAAATCTCCTAATGATCCTTACAAGTACTAGTACATCCTTGGTTTAATTAATACTTGTCCTAAATGTTCCCTACTAGCCAAATACATAATGGTTAATAACCATTTTGGTTCTCCTTTGCCCTATGCCGCGGTTAAACATGATCCAACACACAAATCCATAAGATTTCATAATCTAGCTCAATCTTGTACAAATATCCTCTAATTAAGAGGTGTACTTGTGTGGTTTAACAAAACAAGGTGTAGTTAACTAGAAAACTTCAAAACCACTAGGGCTTGGATCGGTTTGGTTTGTTTGTGTAACTAGAAACATGTAACCAAGTATTTGCCTATAAATACTCACACAACCTCACCATATTACACTCTTGCAACCCACACATACACGAAACACTCTCTACTTTGCTCTATTTGTTTCGGGTCACCACAGCCGAGACACTATCCACACAAACACGACATCACACTAGTAATCATCAAGCTAAGTTTATACGTTTAAGGGTTTGGAAGCAAGAAAGATTCGGTTTAAACTAAGGCTTGGGGTATACAAGTCGAGTTTCCACACGACTACACGACACACACGTTCAAGAAGCTAGGACCCTTGTAAGTGTCTTAGCCTACGTTCATATTCAAGTTTCATGTTTGCTTCATGTGTCATAAGGCACGGTTATTATGTGTTAACAAGCTAAACATGGGTCGTGCCTAGCATGACACAACCCATGTCCACGTCTTACAATATACAACATATATAGACTTGTGTGGTGAACCAAAAGCCATAAGGCACGTAACAAAGATCTTGTGTATAAGCATGAATGTTTAAATATGACATGCACACGTAAAATATTTAACCAAGAGGTTTGATAACTTGTTTGGAAACGGAAACACTTTCATGTCACGTATCATAATACTTAACAACTCGTCTTGCTCAATAAAGGATGTGTACACTATAGTATATGCGAACTAGGGTTGTTTGGGATATGTCGAAATAAGTTAGCAGAAGTTAATACTGCTAGCAGAGTTAGTACTGCTAGCAGAAGTTAGTACTGCTAGCAGAGTTTGTACTGCTAGCATATTGTTAATATTGCTAGTGTATTAATAATACTATTTTGACAATCCTGAACTTTCTTATGTCCAACACGAGCTCAAACAAACTCTAACGAATTTGTAACTCACTAATCGGTTGTATGATACGAGCTAAATTAGAAGTTAATACTAACAGGCTTAAGAAGTTAGTTCTGTTAGCAGAAGTTATACCTGTAAGCAGAGTTAGTACTGCTAGCATATTGTTAGTACTGCTAGCAGAAGTTAGTACTGCTAGCAGAGTTAGTACTGCTAGCATATTGTTAATACTGCTAGTACATTAATAATACTGTTTTTGACATTCCTGAACTTGAGGGACTGTTTGAAACTCATAAGAATCAAAAATGTAATTTTTGTAAAATAAAGGCACTAAACGTATCAATATGGAAACTCAGGGGTGTAAACGGTAAATATTCTATTTTAATTTATAAGGACTGTTTTTGCCAATAATGAAAACCTAAGGGTATTTTATATAATTAAGTGATTTAAATAAACACTTATGGTATCAGACTAATCGTGATATAATACGGATACTTATATAACTAAAGTCACAGGAATGATAAATAGGTGTATTTATTATTAATACTTAAACACCTTGTAAATATAAAAGTATATAGTCGTGCACCTTTCTAAGAGCAAACGAGGAAAACGAATACAATAAACGTGTACACCACCACACAAGTGATAACAATATATATAAACTAGAAATTGTTATAGTTTATACATTGAGTCGTTAGCCTAAAAATGTAGACTAAGACTTGACCGTATTTACTTAGGTAATTAACGGTGTGATTTACTACCTACTGGGATATATAATATCAATCAGAGGACTACCTTCTAAGGTGAGTTCATAGCCCTATGTTTTACTATTATTTAAATGATTTACATCCTTGGGGTGAGAACATGCTTGTTTTACAAATTGGACGCAAGTGTACATTTTATACCATGATTACGTGTTTGTCTAAGTTACCATAACCCATTATGTCCATGATCATGAACTGTTAATTTCATAGATGTGATTGGGAATTACATTATGTGGGCGCGAATGTTATGAATAGATCTATTAGGGATTGACAATCCCCGTTCGGGTGACTAGCTATCACTGGGAACGAACGCATACCATGTCGAATTTAGGATGTTGCGGGGTTAGCACATCATTCACGGACACTTGTTGGCAAATATATTTGCATTCATATATGTCGAGCTTCAGTGTCATGAGCTTAGGAAAACGTAATTACTTTTTATGATGTTTGCATCTTGGTCCTGCATTGATTAACACAAACCTATGAATTCACCAACTTTATGTTACTTTTTAAACATTGTTATTTCAGGTCATCATGGCACGAGGTGCGATGATACATTGGAAGTCAATAATTGAAGAGTCAACACTTAAGATTTGGGGTCTTATTACATTTTGGGGACAATTGTTATAAACCGGAATCTTTATTTATATTGTTGAACAATTTTAAGCCATGGGCTTATGTAACAAACAAGTATTTTGTTAATCCAATGTATCTTTTTCAAACGACACGTTTAGTAGTCGTTCTCAGGTCTTGTGCTATTGATCCATAAAGTAACGCCCTCGGATATTCAACATTCCGTGCGTGATATGATATGTTGTCAAGCTTTTTACTGTCTCAAAAGTTCTCTAAAGGTGCAGTCGACCCCACATTATTCACAAGGAAGGAAGGCAAAGACATACTCATGGTACAAATTTATGTCGATGATATAATCTTTGCATCTACTGATCCTAGTCTATGTGACATATTTGCTGATAAAATGAGTTCTAAGTTTAAGATGTCAATGATGGGCAAAATGTCATTTTTTCTTGGACTTTAAATTTCTCAAAGTCCCAGAGGAATCTTCATAAACCAGACAAAATATGCTTTAGAAATTCTTAAGAAATATGGTATGGATCATAGTGACTCGGTTGACACCCCTATGGTGGATAGAACCAAACTGCATGGAGATCTACAAGGGAAAACAATTGATCCTATCTATTACCGTGGTATAATCGGCTCCCTTATGTATCTTACATCCAGTCGACCTGATCTAGTATTTTCAGTATGCATGTGTGCCCTGTATCAGGCAAGGCCTACCGAAAAGCATTTACATGCAGTAAAATTGATCTTTCGATACCTAAAAGGTACCACTAATATGGGCCTTTGGTACTCGAAAGATACCAGTATTGCACTAATAGCTTATGCAGATACTGATCACGTCGGGTGTCAAGACACGAGAAGAAGTACTTCTGGTAGTGCCCAGTTCTTAGGAGACTGACTTGTCAGTTGGTCCTTAAAGAAGAAGAAAAACACTGCTATCTCTAGTACAGAGGCATAATACATTGTCTTTTCTGGATGTTGTGCTCAAATCTTATGGATGAGATCACAACTGACAGATTATGGATTTGAATTCAACAAAATCCCTCTGTACTGTAATAATAAGAGTGTCATTACTCTCTGCTGTAACAACGTCCAACATTCAAGATCGAAGCATATAGATGTCCGGTATCACTTTATCAAAGAACAAGTCGAAAATGGTATGCTTAAGTTTTACTTCGTCAGGACTGAGTATTAGTTGGCAGGCATCTTCATAAATGCTTTCGCAAGGGAAAGATTCGATTCCTAATCAACAAGCTTGGAATGAAAAGCATGTCTCCAGAAACACTCAAAAGTCTGGCTGAGGAAGAGGAGTAATGGTGGAATCTCTTCGTGTATTCTATGTATATATATATAAATATATAAACCCAAAAAGATTTTCCATTTCTTAGAATAGATTTTATGAAAAATATAATAGAAAAATATAAAACCCAAAAAAAGAAAATACAAAAATATAAAATCAAAAAAATTCCAAAAATATGTATTTTATGACATGTCTTCTTGAATCGATAATATTTACGGCTTTAGAAATGTCATTTAATAATGACACGGAACTGTAAATAAAGTTCGAACAAAAGTTCTAAATGTTTTCAAAACATGTCATTAGTTTGCAGTTATTTCAGACTGCAACTCGGTTTTCATCTTAAAGGCAAGTATATCGCCAAAAAGATATTTTGACCTCTTAACGGAAATTCAGTTTCTCGGGCATGATCTACTTTACGATCATGTAAAGGCTTGTGTATACTTTGCTCCACAACCTGAGCTGTCTTAAAATAAGTGTACGTGTCAATGCATTTATTTTTCAAAATAAGAGAAATCTTATTTTTGTTGGTGTTGTATTTCAAAACGAATCAGGTTTCTCATCAGAAAAGGATTTTCAAAGATAATTTGACCACACAAACAATGACTATAACTCTTTCAATAGAAAACGAGTCATTATTTGAGGGGGAGAAAGTGTTATCAAAATTATCTTTTTAATGAAAATCACGGAATAAACAGAAAATGTTTTGAACAAAAACGGATCAATATTTAAAGGGGAGTTAATTTATCTTAACTCAAGTGGGCTTTATATGTTATTTGTTAAGACCTTTAGGGACTTTAATGCAAAATTAGGGGCTTAGACTTTTTCCTAGCAACTAGAAGGGCTTAATGTGCCATCTCCTAAGTTTGATTTGCATTAGGAAAAGTTAAAAAATAAATAAAAGCTTAATGAAACCATAGGGACTATTTTTATCATTTTGGAAAACTCAAAATTTGTTAACACCACAAGGGGTGGTATATGCACACATTCATAAAGTTTTACAAATCTATATCTTTCCCACTCTCATTCACGACACATATTTCTCCCCAATTAAAACAAGAATCAAATCACGATTTCAAGCTTTAAGGTAAACTACAAACTTGTTCACAATCCTCTAAACAACAATCTCACACAAGGAATTGGTTTAATTCACTCAATTTCATACGAAAACCCTAATTTTCCAAATTAGGGTTCATAGGGTTAAAAGTCAGTTTGAGTCTAATAATTAACCATGAGGTTTTTGATTGTTAGGGATTAAATAAGATGCGCTTATAACAGTTTTGTCTATGGTTAGCTTATTTGTAATATATTGTTGATTTTTTGAACGAATTTTGTGCGATATATGCAAGGGTGATTGAAAGTTTGTTGCTTAGTGTTTATTAACTTGTGTAGAGGATCCTTTAAGCCTTAGAAACATTATTTCATGAATAGGTGACACTTAGTCCTAACAACTAGTGTTCTTGATCATGAAATATGTTCAAAGGGGTGTTTGGTTGCGTATTTATGCATGTGTCCCTATTATAGTGTTTACAAAGTTCTTTGGATAGCATTTGGCTAAAGTTTGAGCTAAGTTAAACTTGAATGATGTGTTTTGAGTTTTAGTAAGCTCGAAATAACTTGAATAAGGCTCAAATGATGTTGAATCTTGATAGAAAGGCTTGAAACATGTTTATTGTTCGTATATGTGCCGAACACTGTAATCGGACAGCATGGATGTCGGAGAACTCAGCCAGACTTCACATCAAGACATAACTAGATAGCGACTTGTCATATCCGGAAGACGACGCGAGAAAGGACTCTGTCTAACAGGTGTTGTCTTTATCCCGAAGTCCAAGATTTGACACGCTGCCCTAAGCATCTAACAAGCGCTGAATCAGCAGGGCCCCACCTGTCAATTGTACGGCGGATGTCAGGTCAACAGATCGCAACGTCATTATCAAGTACACCTTTAGGTAGTATAAATACCTCAAAGGCATTTATCGTATTCTATTGAATTCTCTAACACTGTAGCATTTACACTTTTCACACATACTATCCGCTTACTCTCATGCCGAAGCTTGGTCCTGGGGTCATACTCGGGGCGAGGCTAACGTGTGTTGTTTCTTATGTGTAGGGATACCGAACCTCCAGCGACTGAAGGGGTCAACAAAGAGCCCGGAAGTCATCACCGCATATTTTTACTTCAACGAATTGGCGCCATATGTGGGACCTAATTTCTAAACTACCAAGTGTTTAGAATGATGGGCCCTACACCTGATTCGATTACACCAATAAATCAGGTCATGGAAAACAATGACCAGAACAACTCTCCAAGCTTGCAAGACCAGATATTAAGTCACATATCCTCACTCGAAACCCTCATTAAGCAACACAACGAGAGGGCCGGAACAACAATAATCACACCTCACTTTTAACGAGGAGGGGATGGTAGCAAGGGGAAGGACAAGAGCCAAGGCCCAGGGGATGAGAAGGACGAAGATCTCAAGAAGCCATACAAGAGGTTCTAAAATCTTCATTCACTAGGCGAATAATCGAGTTCTCAGCCCCGAGCCACCGGATGCCCACAAACTTGAAAATATACGATGGATCTACTAAACCGGATGATCACATCACCCGTTTTGTAGGTGTAGCCAATCAGGGAGAGTGGGAGATGCCAGTTTGGCGCATGATGTTCCAGCAGACCTTGAACGGACCAACTAGAGGATGGTTCGACTGTATGCCCAATGGTTGCATAGATAGTTGGGCAAATCTTCACGAGAGGTTTGCCGAACGGTTCACCCTAAGAAAAAAATGCAGCAAGGACCCGATGGAGGTCTCAAAGATCATCCGGAGGACCAATGCGACGTTACCTGATCTTAAGGAGCATTGGACCGAAGAGATGGGTTACATTCAAGGTGTTCCGGAGGTAATGCAAATATCTGCTTTCATGACAAATCCCAAGTGTTCGGAGCTGGCTCGCCGCTTTGCCGATCGAGTACCCCAAAAGGTGACGGAAATGATGCAAAGGGTGGACGATTTTGTCAAGTCTGAAGAAGCTTATAAAAGTACAGAGTTGCCAAAAGGAGAACAACCAGAGAGGAGGCATGAGATACTATTCAGGGGTGGCAGGTCACCTTGTTTGAGTCATGGGATCGGACATCAAAAGACCAATAACTATGGCCGAAGGGATCACTACCAACCATACGTCTCTCCCTGGGTACACGACCGGAGGTACGACACCTACAGGCATAACAACCGAAGGCATGACAACCGGAGGCAGGAAGTCAACAATCTTAGGCTAGATTCTCTTACCAAACTTCCAAGTGAGATACTAGCTACCAAACTCCAACTACAACTACCTCCCTGCCCTCCAACAGTCGCTCCTCCAAAAAGGGAAAATCTAGATAGGTACTACGACTATCACGACGAGAAGGGACATTACACCAACGACTGCTATCACTTGAAAAGGCAGCTAGAAGCAGCGTTAAAGTCAGGAAAACTAAACCACTTGGTTAAAGATGTAAGACAGAGGGGAAACAACAGAGGAAGACAACTGGGGAATAATAATGGTAGAGGCAGGGTGATCAATATGATACGAGAAGGAGGTGACGACCGGAAGCGCAAGTACTGGCGCAGCCAAGCAAAAGAATGGATGAATGCACCTATCACCTTTCCCCCAGTCTCAACAGACGATGTGTCTGACGATCCCCTAATCATAGAGGCTGATGTAGAAGGTTACTTGGTGCGAAGGATGTTTGTCGACCATGATGTAGCAGTCCAGGTCATGTTTAAACACTGTTTTGACAATTTGGCACCAGCCATCAAGGCTCAGTTGACTCCGACCTAGATAGAACTAGTGGGTTTCTTTGGCGAGCAATTGATCCTCATAAGGAAAGTGAAGTTAGAGGTAAAGTTCAAAGGAGGCAGTCTCTTCCGAAGAACAATGCTGAAGTTCACGGTAGTAAGAGCGTCATCTCTGTATAACATCATACTAGGGCGTACGGGGATGAGAGAGGTCAGGGCCGTCTCGACTATCGTTCATTCCATGGTAAAGTTATGTTAGCCTCAAAATATTGATTCGGAATTAGAAGCTTGGTCTCTGGACATGGGAGCTTGGTCTTGATTAAATCTACGTTGTAATAGGCTAGAAATGGGAATTAGGCTCGTTAGTTAATCTAATATTGCATGTGTATTGGGCTAAAGCCCAAAGTAATCCCGAGCCCAACCCACTAAGAAAAACCTACGACTCAAGCCTTAGGGTATAAATACCCCTTCTCCGTAATGGAGAAGGGTTGGTTGTTCATTTGTAAGGTTACACACACTTGGATAATCTATAATTTCTTTCTCTTTCTAGCTTTCTCTCTCTAAACATCTCTTCCTCTTTGGTTCGTATGAATATGTTGTGGAAATAATATCATAGGTTCCTACAATTGGTATCAAGAGCCACAGGGTGGGTTTAGTGTTTGTAGTTTTGTTTTTTTGCTTATTCTGTAGCTTATTTCGAAGCTTTTTTGGTTCGGCTTATTTTTAATATAAGATCCTTGAGTAAAAAAGCAAACTACTTTCTTATCTATAACCTTTTGTGATAAGTTTGTGATAAAAAATAAGGCAAATCAAATATTATTTGAAACTAAAGTGATAGTTTTTGTTTCCTTTTAAAACTGTGAGTTTTGATAAGTTTCAAATCATTTCAAGCTTATTTGTTGTTGTTTCTAATCATCAAGTTGTACTTTCCTTATTTTTGTGCTTGTTAGAAGCTTATTCAAAAAACAAACAACGTTTTTGGATCAAAAAATCTGGGTTTTAAACTTGAAGCTTGCGGTGTATGCAAAACCTTTGAAGATTGCGGTTTGTGTACTTTATAGTCTGCGGTTTGTGCAACAAGGTTCCTGCGGTTTGTGTTTTAGTGTATCCTGTGATTTGTGTTACATACAGGGGTTACTTTCTGTGGTTTATTACATCTAGACGAAAAGAAACTATGCTAAAATTTCTAGCACACTGCAGTTTGTGTAACTTAAGCTTCCTGCGGTTTGTGTAACTAGCATTTTCTGCGGTTTGTGTAACTTGAATATCCTGCGGTTTGTGATATTTAAGCCTCTGCGATTTGTGTCATTTTGGCTACTGTGGTTTGTGACAAACACATTCTCTGAGGCATGTGACAAAGACTCAATCCTGCGGTTTGTGACATTTAACATAGAAATTCAATTTCGGTTCACAAAATCAAATTCGGTCAACCATTTTCCATACAAGCCATTATCAATTAAGACATTCTAACTTATATTGGACTTCAAAGACAATTAAATTCTACAACAACAAACCACAACAACAATTCTACTTTCACAGTTTCTTCTTGATTTAGTAAAATCCCGTAAAAGACTCTTTTTTTTCTCGGTTTCAATCATAGACTTGTAAAATCTTGTGAACTAAAATTTAATTCTCATAACAACAACTACAATCACTTTACCTGCTTAAGATTCATTAAAAATCATTTTCACTTCATACCACAACAATCATTCATCATGACTACTTCAAGAACAACATCCATAATAGATAGTCAAATGCATAACAACATTATGGCAGCTCGTTCAAGAGATCATCCACCAATGCTTGCAACGGGAAGATATGCTTAGTGGCAATCGCATTTCATGAGATATGTTGATACAAAACCAAACGCTGATGCCTTAAGAAAATGCATCCTATAAGGTCCTTATAAACTTTCTGCTGTCACAATTCCAAGTCAACTTGCAACAAATGATACTCCAGCAGTTGAAGAACAAACAGTTCTTGAGACATTCTCTAATATCACTCCTAAAAACAAAGCTCATTATGATACAGAAAAAGAAGCAATTCATTTGATTTTGACTGGAATCGGGGAAGACATTTACTCAACTATTAATGCTTGCAAGACAACTCATGAGATGTGGATAGATATTGAAAGGCTACAACATTGTGAATTTCTTAACAAGCAAGATGTTAAGACTAGTTTATATTAGGAGTTTGGCAGATTTACTTCAAGAGATGGAGAGTCCATTGAGTCATACTACTCTAGGTTTTACAAAATAATGAATGAAATGGTGAGAAACCAGTTGGAAGTTGCTACTATGCAAGTTAATGTTCAGTTTCTTCAACAACTTCAACCAGAATGGTCAAGATTTATGACTGTTGTCAAGCAAACCGTTGACTTGGACAAAGAATCATACCACAAGCTCTTTGACATTCTGAAACAGTACTAAAAAGAAGTTAATGAAATCCGTGCTGAGAAGATAGCCAGGAATGCAAATCTACTTGCACTTGTTGCTGCTGCTCAACAATATCCAAATACTTATTATCAAGCACCAAAACCTTACAAGTCATATGCACCACCATCAAAACAATCATCTTACACCAGATCTCATGTATCTACCAGACACAAAGACAAAGATATAGCCAAACCAATCACACCTCCATCTGAGTCAGCTTCTGAAGAAGACAGTGATCTAGAACAAGCTCAGAAAGATAAAGATATGTAGAAAAAACTTGGCACTTATTTCAAAATACTTCAAGAAGCTCTACAAACCTACCAACAACAACCTCATAACTTCTTCAAACCCCAGGAACAAGAATGTAGATACTACTCCATGATACGTAAATGAAAATCAGACTGGGCAGTTTGAGAATCAAAGGACAGTGACTGTTGCTGGGGCTAGGGAGACTGCAGGGAGTCAGGTAGTGCAACAAACAAGGATACAGTGTTTCAATTGCAAGGAATATAGGTATTTTGCTAAGGAGTGCAGGAAACCAAAAAGGGCAAAAGATTACACTTATCACAAGGAAAAGATGTTGCTATGCAAATAAGCTGAAAAAGGCGTTCCATTACAAGCAGAGTAAGCTGATTGGCTAGGGGACACGAATGAAGAACTCGATGAACAAGAATTGGAAGCACATTACATGTACATGGCAAAGATTCAGGAAGTTCACACTACTGATTCGGGACCATCCTTCGATGCTGAGCCATTGGAAAAGGTACATTCTAACGATGATTATAATGTGTTTACCAATGAAAGATAGCATTCTGAGCAACCTGTTTCCATTAATAACACATGTGAGGTGGAAAAGGTTGATAGTAATGTCATTCTTGATTAATCGGATATGTGTGATAATGCAAATCCGGCTGACCAAAATGCTGAAGAATGTGATGATGAGCGTGTTGTGCTTGCTAATTTAATTGCAAATTTAAAACTTGATACTAATGAAAACAAAAAGATACAAAAGCAATTAAAGAAAGCAAACACATCATTCTCTCATGAATTACAAAAGTGCAAGTCTGCACTTGAAGAGTGCAAATCTAGTCTTGAGAATTCTAATAGAACTCGAGATACATGCATAATTGCACTTCCGAATAAGGAGATTGAGCTTGAGAAGTACAAGACTTACCATGATCGTACAACTGAACATGACATACTTGAACGTAAATTAAAAGAAACTCTAGAACTATTAGCTCAAAAAGAACATGACATAAAAGAAGGTTTGAAAAATAAAGCATATAAACTTTCTATAGTCAAAGAGAAAAATGATGAGTTAGTCAAACATAGTCTTTTAACAAAATCAAGTTACGAAGGTCTTGCCAAAGAGAAAAATAAGGCAATTAAGGATTTGAAACTTAAAGAGGAAAACGATCTTGACAAATTGATTGCGATGGAAAAGCAATTAAATTTTTTGAATGAAATTGTCTATAAACGAAATCAGTCATTCAAACCATTCATATGTTAGCTCCTAAAGGTTCAACATATAATGGAAGAACAACTTTTGTAAATCCTATGTACCTCAAGAAAGCTCAAACTAAAAATCCATGTTTGTATGAGATCCCATAAGACATATCTGATCTTGCAAACATATTTGCACCGGACAGGGAAGAGACATTGACTCTTGAAAAAAGAGTAGATCAAAATTCAATAGAGACTTAGTGAAACCATATGAATACACAAAACAAAACAGCCTTTATGAAATTTTCAAACCACCATCACATGAATATCTTGATCAGTTGGCACATGTACATGAAGTTCAAAAGAAAATGTGGAGAAAATCTTTTGTAAAGAATAAACGTAACATTGTTAAAAACATTTGTTTTTTACCTACTCAAAAATCAATAAGCAAGAGTAGACAAGCTTATAATGTAATGACTAATAACATAAATCATTTCAAACATATTGTAGATTTAGCTTGGGAAAGACATACGCATGATACATTTCGTGCACCAACTACTGAAGATATGACCTCACTTCTGAAAACTTGTTTGATGCCACTTGCCCTAAAGACACAAAATTATAGTTTCATATTTGTAAATGAACTTAAGCAAGACATGCTTGCAGATTTAGAGTATGTTCACTCACTTGAAAAAGAGATCGATGAACTTGAATCTGACAAAGCTGACTTTTCAAATATATACGATCTACTTCTCCAAGAGTGTGTCTCAAAGGATGTTACGTGTTCTTATTTACATTCTTTATCTGATTTAGATGCATATAATGAATTGCAATGCGTATATGTTCATAAAGTCAAAGAATGTGAATGTCTTGCGGAAAAGCTTTCTAAACAAACTGGAAATGTTTGTAAAGAAGTTTACAACGGGCTTTTACGAAGTTTTGCTAAATTAGAAAAACACTCAATTTCTCTTGAACTTGCTTTACAACAATGTCAAGAACAAATGAAAAATGACATAGTTTGCAAAGAAAATGAGTCAACTGTATTTTTAAAAGAACGTGAACAATACTTTAAAATACAATATTTGAAAGCTCAACTCCAAAACAAGAACATTGTCATAAGTGAGTTAAAAAAACTCATTGATAAGTGTAAAGGAAAATCTGTGGACACTAAGTTTGATAAACCATCTGTTGTTCGACAACCAAATGCACAAAAGATTCCAAAACCATCAGTTTTAGGCAAATCGAATCGTTTTTCAGACTCTTTGAGAGGAAAAGTTTTACAAAGACAAAGTCGGTTATCAAAACTAATGTGTCAGAGGGTTTATCAAAACCAATCACTACACAGGTTTTACCTCCAACAGCAAGGCAAGCTGTAAGAAACAAAAATGTGATTACACTAAGAATATATCAAATTGACACTAGGACAACATAAACTAGAGCACCACAGTTGCCTCAGACTTCTAGGAATACTGATCCTCACATATCTACCTCTACAGGAGTAATTCACAGAACTAGTGTAAGCAGGCCACAACTTAAGAGCACTCAAATGAAAGATAAGGTCGTGCGAAAAAATAGTCAAGTGAAGTTTAAGAAGACTGAAATAGAAGACCACCATAGGATTTCTAGTATTTCTAATAAAACAAAGTCTATAACTGCGTGTAATGACAATTTAAAATTCAGAACTTTGAATGTTAATGTTGTTTGTGTTACTTGTGGAAAATGTGTGTTTAATTCGATTCATGATGCTTGTGTTTCTAAATTTTAAAATGACGTGAATGCTAGATCTAAGAAGCCTCAAGCAGTTCCCATTAGACCTAGAAAATCCAAAAGAAGAGCAAACCAATCTGTTGCAACACCCCCTAAGAAAACAGTTGCATCAGACTCCTTTATCTAGAAATCTAAGAGTTACTATAGGATGCTTTATGAGAAAACCAACAAAGCATGGAAATGATGGATAGAAAAACAAAGCCCATCAGAATATAAATGGGTTCCAAAGACAAAAATAAAATGGGTGCCTAAAGTTAGGAAAGAAGATGTGAACACAAGTATTAGTCCAACCATAGATAATGCATCTAGGATAACTAATGTCTTGAAAATCACAAATACTTTAGGATCCAATTTTTCAAATGTTTCATCGTCCTCTAATTCTCTCGCAGATTGTGCAACTCATCCTATTCATTGTTGACTCTGGATGCATAAAGCATATGATGGGCAATCTCAAGTTGTTGTGTAATTTCGTTGAGAAATATCTGGGTACCGTTCATTTTGGAAATGTTCAATTTGCTCCAATTCTTGGTTATGAGGATTTGGTTCAAGGAAATATCACGATCAAGAGGGTTTATTACGTCGAAGGCCTCAATCATAATCTCTTTTCGGTTGGTCAATTTTGTGATGCGGATTTGGAGGTTGCATTCAAGAAATCTTCTTGCTTCGTGAGAGATCTTCAGGGAAACGATTTACTCACCGATAATCATGGATCTGATCTTTATATAATTTATCTTCAAGAAACCATGTCACCATCTCCAATCTATTTTCTAGCAAACTCTTCACCAACTCAAGCATGGTTATGGCATCGAAGACTTTCTTATCTTAACTTCGACACCATCAACCTGCTCTCAAAGAAAGATATTGAGATTAGCTTACCAAAAGTGATATATGTAAAGGATCAACTGTGTTCATCTTGTGAACTGGGTAAAGTAAAAAGAAGCACATACAAGACAAAGAATGTTCCAAGTTTGAAAGGACGGTTAAATTTGCTTCATATGGACTTATGTGGTCTAATGCGGATTGAAAGCATCAATGGAAAGAAATAAATTTTTGTGATCGTTAACGACTATTCTCGATACACTTGGACTCTCTTTTTAAGAGCCAAGGATGAAACACCAGAAGTACTAAAAGATTTTATGAAGATGATTCAACGCAACCTTCCAGCCCAAGTGATTACTGTTCGTACTAACAGAGGCACATAGTTCTTAAACAAGACACTTCATGCTTATTTTAAAGAAGAAGGCATTGAACATCAAACTTCCACTCCTCGAACACCTGAACAGAATGGTGTTGTTGAAAGACGGAACCGTACACTGGTTGAGGCTGCTCGAACGATGCTTTCAGCTTCTAAACTTCCTTTATTCTTCTGGGCTAAAGCTATAGCAATCGCATGTTATACTTAGGATAGATCTCTCATCATCCCCAGACATAAAAAAGACACCATATCACATCATCAATGGCAGAAAACCTTCTATTAAACACCTTTACATCTTTGGTTTCACTTGTTACATAACCCAAGATAGTGAAAACCTCGACAAGATGAAAGAAAAAGGGGATTCATGCATTTTGGTGGGATATTCTACTCAGTCAAAGGGATATAGAGTCTACAACAAGAGAACCAGATTGATAGTTGAATCAATTAATATCAACTTTGATGAAATGTCCGTGTCATCCATCATCCACGTCTATCGATAATCAACTTGTAGATATTTTCAACTAAGTCTGTTTTCTATATCTTTCGCTTCATTCTCGTCTCCATCTCATATCGAATATACTAACTGTCTTTTTGAAAGAATATTAATCATTCCTTTTGAAGAATTTTTCTCTCTAAATGCCCTTCACGAAATGCCATCTTGACTATTCATCCGAAATTGTCAAAGAAAACTTTTTAATTAATAAAAGGCGTTTAATTAATAATTGTCAATAATCATTCTCACAAAAACTGGCCAAAAATCAAAGAATTTTTTTTTGAGGGCGGCCCCCTTAAAATTAAGGGGACCGGCCGTGTAAAATGGGCGACCCCTTAATTAATTAAGGGGACCGCCTATCTGGAAAAACAACCCCCTTTTCTGTCAAAATTATATACCCAAACTTCATTTTTTTTTCTCCTTCTTCCCTCTACCTGCTGTGAACGAACCATCCACACCAAAACTTCACAAATATCAAACCTCAAATTATCAAATTAACCAAAATTCGCAAGGGGATAGAAATTACTAACAAGTCAATCAACAACATCCATTGTAAGATTTTTCAACCTTCTTTTGTTTAATTTCATCCAATTTTGTTCTTAATCAAAATTGGGTATTTTTACTTATTTTCATAATTCTTAGTTTGGTCAAGGAATTCCAGATATCTACATGTATACCGTAGTAGACATAGGAACATTACAACCTTGATAGGATTGAATCAAAACACTAATTGAGTCACACAATTTTTTTTTGGTTCGAAATTTTTATAAATATACATACATATTTTTTTTAATTTTTAAAACAAAGTTTATACATTGTTGATTCATGCCAAAAACATGTTAAAACAACATTCTATACCATATAAAGTTACTTTCTAAATGTATCCTTTTTCGAATCAATTAGAAAAGTCGTTATAAATGAAAGGGGTGTTTGGATAGTTTCTTAGGATCATATTTTTAGAGTCGAAAATGACCATCACCATAGTTTTGTCATTGTATATAAACACTTAACTAAATTGTATTAAGTCATCAGATAATTTAAATTCTTATATATTTTGTGATTGTATAAAATTAATGGGCGTTGGTTTAACTTTTTAAAACTTTGGTTTTTGTGTCAAATCAAACACTACTTTAACTTTTGTCAAGTCTAAAAAATAATAACTTATACTTGTCAAACAAAATAGACACTAATACATAATGTTCTACAACTTAGACAAATTTGGTATTGATAAGGAGTGTTTGGGTCATTATTCTTGATGTTGAAATTATAACTTATAATATTTTTCGACTATCTAGATTAAGTCAAAATAATTAAGGAAATAAGGAATCAGCTTCTTGATTTATTTTTAGTGTCAATGTGTACCTTGTCCCTCATTTGTCACTTTTCAAAACTTTATTTTCCTTAATTATAATTTTATTTGTAAATTTCATATTGTTGATTATTGTTATAGTTGACAAATACCGAAAGCTACTACAATCCGATTTATCCCTCACTAAAGTCCTACATACAAAAGTATCCTAAATTCCGGCATCTCATCATTACCACTTGCCCAAATTTTCTACAAACACTATTGAAAACCGCAACATTCACGAAGGTCGTGTTGTTGATCAAGCTTACTACAAATCCAACAACATCGAGCGTCTCTTTAGTAATATCCGTTTTAATTGTCTCTTTTAAATCAATGAACCGATTGTTCCAAGATTTATTCTAGCATCATAAATCCAAGTTCATGGTTACAAACCGCTGATATGTGTTCAATCTTGTTTATCTCCTTTATGATTCAACACGAATTCATAACTCTTACTCTCGCTTAATTTGGTCAAATTCTCAAAATTCCATACAATGGTCAAGCTATTTTTACAAACGAATGGGACCTTGCATCTCTTGAGTATTCTCAAGAAACCGAGGGACCATATTGCACTGATCTTCCTACTCCCGGACATTCGTCGACTTCTTAAATTGGAAGTGTAAGATAGGCGTACATTTAGTCAAACGGTCTCTCTATTCCAAATCACATTCTCACCAAAGAAATTAAGCCACGCATGAAGCACAGGGAAGAGGTCATTAGAGACAAAATGTGTTATGATAGGAGGGCATCGAGATCATCTTCCCGCTTGTCTTGCTCACATGTTGTATTGTGTTGTTGCTGAAGAACAATACAATCTTGCTTATTTTTTGGTCAAAAGAATCCAATGTGCTAGATATACTCCAACTGCTAATCTTTCGTATGGCATGTTTCTTACTCGTCTCTATCGATACGTCATGGAAATATATCCTCATCTTGACAATGGCATTTATGACATTGTTGATCAAGTCATGCGTCCTCTTGCCCTAAAACAAACTCGACGACCTCGAAGTGATCGTGGCAAGGCACATCATTCCGTATCTTCTTCATCTTCTCATCATCAAGGCACGTCATCTCATCAACACGTTGGTGATGATGATGATGATGATGATAATGTCTAAACTTCTCGTGCAAGTACTCCATCTCCTACCACCTACCTTAACTCTCTTGATCCTCTCAACTATCCAAAAACTACAAATGTCTTCTCTTGCTTCCGATCAAACCGATGAAACCTCTCTTTTTGAACGACAAAACCGCTTGCTCAACTGAACGAACAAATGCATAAGGAGTGGCGAGAGGTTTCCAATTCATTTGGTAAAGCACTAAAAGGAGTGTTTAGGCAAGTGTAAGGAAGAATGAAGACTTAAGGATTGTTTGTGAGCTAGATGGTCTAAGTGTAGTTTAAGATAAAATTTTTTTAACTGGATTATGTCTATGTTAATTAACAACTTGTGTGGTGATCATCCGATGTATTCGGAAAGACTTATGTGTTGGTTATTTTTAGGTACTTGTTTGCTATGATGACTTAAACTTTTGGTTGTTTTATTAAATCAACTAGTTATGCCACTTTGGTTTCATAATTTAATGTGTTTATTACATGTTATATGATTAAATGTGCTCATAAAACTCAATAGGGCTTGCTGCAAATAAACCACCAAAACAGAAATACTCTCACAAAAATCTGAGAAAAATCATTTTTCTGTGAAAAATGGAACCAACAGAGGGCGGCCCCCTTAATTCAACACGGGCGGCCCCCTTAATTTTAAGGGGACCGCCTCTATGTATTTCACGGGTTTAAAACAATTTTTTTTTGCTTTTGACCAATCTTTTTACCTAGTCTCAGCTATCTTTGCCCAGAATGCTCGAACACAATTTGGAATAATCTAAACTAGTTCAAACTCATTCCATTTTCAAACCATTTCCTTCCCATAAATTCCCTCCAAATGATCACCTCCAACACACCATCTTCTTCATCATTCATCAACCATTATCAACATCCATGGCATCCACTAGAGCCTCTATTTCCAAAGCCTACAAGTGACAAAAAAATCAACAGTCATTCACCAATAATCAATTGTTTGTGGATTTTAACCCATGATGACACTTATAAACTCCTTCATACAACTTCAACTATCATCACCTAATCTGCTCTACTGCACCCTCCAAAACACCATCAATCAAAGATACTTCCTCATCCTCAATTGACTATTACCCAATATCACCAACGCTCACTCAACATCACGTTCACCCAATGGTTACTGAACTCACAAACTTCTCATCCCTCATCCTAAGAGTTTCTTCACAGGAAAATGCAATCAATGGGACATCACCCTAAGCCCTTTACCAATCACCCCACATTGATGTCTAATTGATATCCTCATCACCCTTCACCACCTATCTTTGGTCATCCTATTCCTTGGAACCTTCTTGAGGCACATGGAGATTCATGCTTGTGTTGCATTCACAATCGTACTCTCATATTTGGGTTAAGAGATGAACTCCAATATATGTTTTCATATATTGAACATATGCTATCTATAATCATCAACAACCATCATCCCACCACCTCCACCATTCTTCACAAACTAAACATACTCTCATGTTTAGTTTTCTCAAAAAATAGTTCCATCCACCATTTGCAAGCAAGTCTACGGAGCTTTTACTGTTATAGGACTCTTTGTAGTTTAAAAATGTCATGAATGTTAGCATGTTATTTTCCTTATGTATGCTTGAGTGTGGTTCACACACTATTTTACTTCAATAGATGATTATTGTAGGTTGCATTACTAGTATGCCGTATTTTTCCTTCTTGCTACATGTTAGAAATATTTGTATTGTTCTAACTCGTTTTTGTAGCCAAGAAACCATAGCTCGATTCCTTGGTGCCCTCGAACGAGGGGGAACACACATCATGGGGGAGCATTTATTCCATCGATTTAGCTAACAATTCTCGATGATGTCTTTTTGATTCTACAAAAAGGGGGAGAAATGACATGAAACTCACTATTATAACTTGTTTAAAAAATAATTTTTACATTAATGAGTTTAAATTTGTTAATCATCAAAAAGGAGGAGATTGGTTGATAAAAATATAATGCCTAAAAACATTACTAATATTTTTTTCACATCTTTACAGTTTTGAGAATCCAATATTATAAAAACGTTCAACGTAAAATTACATAAACACGAATTAGTAGTAAATTTCATTTCAACAAAATTCATCACTTAAAGGTATGAATAAAATAATGCTTTATGCATTTTATCGATCAAAGGAAATTTTTTATTCTAACCTCGAACACTTTTTTTAAATATGTTGTAAACTATTTCTAAAACAGACAAAAACATTTTCTACAATTAAAAGAAATGTTTTATTCAAAATAAACATTTTGAAATTCAAATTTTTGGACCTAAAACGGCTAGAAAAGTTCCAGAAAATCCCCCTACACAAAAGACAAACTGGGGAAGCCCCAGTCTAGGGCGGCCCCCTTAAATACATGGCCGACCCCCTTAAAATTAAGGGGACCGCCCACCTATTTAAGGGGACCGGCCCTAGGTAGACGCTCCCCCAGTTTGTCCTATAAATATTGGACTTTTCCCCACAATTTTCTCACCTTTTGCACTCATTCTTTCTGTTCTAAAACAGCCCACACATCTCTCTAAAAACCTTTGATCATTTAATCATAAAGCTTTGTTTCCAAGTGATCCAAGCTCAATACCTCAAGTGCAAGAGAAGAATACTTCCATCATCAAGTGAAGAAGTATTACACCCCAGTGTATTATTGCAATCTGTTGCATCCATTTCATTAATTGTAAAATCTTTGTATCTCTTATAGTTGTGAAGTTTGTTAGGTTTTTGCGTGATTGTTGTAAGCATGTTAGATCTTGGTGTTCTTTCCAAGTGTGTTAGTTAGTTGTGTGTAAGTAGTGTGGGGAGTGAAGTGTGAAGTAGTGGAGGGAAGTCTGAAGTGTTGAAGAAGTTGTGAGTTGTAAAGTCGTAAAGTTGTGTTGTGGTAGACTTGGACAATTAACTTTGTGTCGTAAATATCGGGTGTGTAAGTAACGTTGTGTTGGTTTTCTCTGCTAAAAGGGAGCTTTGTTGACATAGTAAGAAAAACTCTATCGCAGTTAGATGCTCGAGGAGAGGTGTTAGGAACGAAACGAGAAGCTTCGTAACCGAACCACATACTCCTTGTGTTGTGGTTTGATCTTTCAACTCTTATCTTCAGTCCGTTGTTTACTCTTACTTATTTTTTATTGTTATATTGTGCAAGTATTTGAATTCACAGAAATCAAATATAAGTTTTAATAAACAAACATAAACATTAAAATAAAAGCGTTAAATTATTCATCACCCCTTCAAGTTTTTCCACATAAGGTATTGAAAATTAAAGCATATGATCTTTTATAGTCAAAAGGAAAAATGATGAGTTAGTCAAACATAGTCTTTTAACAAAATCAAGTTACGAAGGTCTTGCCAAAGAGAAAAATAAGGCAATTAAGGATTTGAAACTTAAGGAGGAAAACGATCTTGACAAATTGATTGCGATGGAAAAGCAATTAAATTTTTTGAATGAAATTGTTTATAAACAAAATCAGTCATTCAAACCATCTCATAGTTAGACACGCAAATGGAAGACCAACTTTTGCAAATCCTATGTACCTCAAGAAAGCTCAAACTGAAAATCCATGTTTGTATGAGATCCCATATGACATATCTGATCTTGCAAACATATTTGCACCGGATAGGGAAGAGACTTGGATCTCTTGTAAAAAGAGAGTTAGATCAAATTCAATTAGACTAGTGAAAACATATGAATACACAAAAAAAACAGCTTTATGAAATTTTAACCACATCAAATGAATATCATTATTCAGTTGGCCACATGTCATAAAGTTCGAAAGAAAATGTGGAGAAAATCTTTTGTAAAGAATAAACCTCACATTGTTAAAAACATCAGTTTTCTACCTACTCAAAAATCAATAAGCAAGAGTAGACAAGTTACTAATGTAAGGACTTAATAGCATAAAATTCATTTTCAAAACAATGGTAGATTTAGCTTGGGAACGGACATACGCATGATTACATTTCGTAAAACACTAGCTGAAGATAAGACTCGCTTTTAAAACTTGTTTGATGACCACTTGCCTAAAAAGACACAAAATTTATAGTTTCATATTTGTAATATGCAACTTAAGCAAGACATGTTTGCAGAGATTTAGAAGTATGTTCACTCACTCTGAAATAGAGACCAATGAACTCCTTGAATCTGACAAAGCTGATTTTTCAAATATATACGATCTACTTCTCCAAGAGTGTGTCTCAAAGGATGTTACGTGTTCTTATTTACATTCTTTATCTGATTTAGATGCATATAATGAATTGCAATGCGTATATGTTCATAAAGTCAAAGAATGTGAATGTCTTGCGGAAAAGCTTTCTAAACAAACTGGAAATGTTTGTAAAGAAGTTTACAACGGGCTTTCATTGAAGTTTTGCTAAATTATACCACACTCTACTTGATTTCTCTTGACTTGCTTTTACAACAATGTCAAACAAATGAAAACTGACAAGAGTTTGCAAAGAAAATGATGTCAACTGTATTCTAAAGAACTAATGTGAACATACTTTGAAATACAATATTTGAAGGCTCAACTGCGAAACAAGAATACATGTCATAGTGAGTTAAAAAAATCATTGATAGCGGTTATGAAGGAAAATATTTGGACACTAAGTTTGATAAACCATCTGTTGTTCGACAACCAAATGCACAAAAGATTCCAAAACCATCAGTTTTAGGCAAATCGAATCGTTTTTCAGACTCTTTGAGAGGAAAAGTTTTACAAAGACAAAGTCGGTTATCAAAACTAATGTGTCAGAGGGTTTATCAAAACCAATCACTACACAGGTTTTACCTCCAACAACAAGGCAAGCTGTAAGAAACAAAAATGTGATTACACTAAGAATATATCAAATTGACACTAGGACAACACAAACTAGAGCACCACAGTTGCCTCAGACTTCTAGGAATACTATTCCGCGCGTATTACCTCTACTGGAGTATTTCATAGAATAGTGTAAGCAGGCACAAAACTTAAGAGCACCAAATGAAAGATTAGGTCGTGCAAAACATTAGTCAAGTGAAGCTTAAGAAGATTGAAGTAGAAGACCACCATAGGGTTTCTAGTATTTCTAATAAAACAAAGTCTATAATTCGTGTGTAGTGACAATTTTAAAAGTCATAACTTTGTGAATGTTAATGTTGCTGTTTGTTTTTTACCTTGTGGAAAAAATGTGTTTTAATTCGATTCATGATGCTTGTGTTTCTAAATTTTTAAATGACGTGAATGCTAGATCTAAGAAGCCTCAAGTAGTTCCCATTAGACCTAGAAAACCCAAAAGAAGAGCGAACCAATCTGTTGCAACACCCCCTAAGAAAACAGTTGCATCAGACTCCTTTTATCAGAAATCCAAGAGTTACTAAGGTTGGCTTTTTTGAGAAACCAAAAAGCATGGAAATGTTAGATAGAAAAACAATGCCTATAAGAATATAAATGGGTCCCAAAGACAAAAATAAAATGGGTGCCTAAAGTTAGGAAAGAAGATGTGAACACAAGTATTAGTCCAACCATAGATAATGCATCTAGGATAACTAATGTCTTGAAAATCACAAACTCTTTAGGATCCAATTTGTCAAATGTTTCATCGTCCTCTAATTCTCTTGCAGATTGTGCAACTCATCCTATTCATTGTTGACTCTGGATGCATAAAGCATATGACGGGCAATCTCAAGTTGCTGTGTAATTTCGTTGAGAAATATCTGGGTACCGTTCGTTTTGGAAATGTTCAATTTGCTCCAATTATTGGTTATGGGGATTTGGTTCAAGGAAATATCACGATCAAAGGGTTATTTTAAAAAAACGTCGAAGGCCTTAATCACAATCTCTTTTTGGTTGGTCAATTTTGTGATGTGGATTTGGAGGTTGCATTCAAGAAATCTTCTTGCTTCATGAGAGATCTTAAGGGAAACGATTTACTCAACCATAATTGTGGATCTGATCTTTATACAATTTCTCTTCAAGAAACCATGTCCACCAATCTCCAATCTGTTTTCTGGCAAACGCTTCACCAACTCAAGCATGGTTATGGCATCGAAGACTTTCTCATCTTAACTTTGACACCATCAACCTGCTCTCAAAGAAAGATATTATGATCAGCTTACCAAAAGTGATATATGTAAAGGATCAACTATGTTCATCTTGTGAACTGGGTAAAGCAAAAAGAAGCACATACAAGACAAAGAATGTTCCAAGTTTAAAAGGACGATTAAATTTGCTTCATATGGACTTTTATCGTCTAATGCGGATTGGAAAGCATCTATGGTAAATATACATTTTAGTGATCGTTTGACGTCATATTTTAGTCACTGGACTCTCTTCTAAGAGCTAAGGTTTGAAACACGATAGTACTAAAAGATTTTCTAAAGTTTGATTCCAACGCAACCTTCAAGCTCAAGTGATTACTGTTCGTATTGATAGAGGCACGTAATTCTTGAACAAGACACTCCATGCTTATTTTAAAGAAGAAGACATTGAACATCAAACTTTCCACTCCTCGAACACCTGAACAGAACGACGTTGTTGAAAGATGGAACCGTACACTGGTTGAGGCTGCTCGAACGATGCTTTCAGCTTCTAAACTTCCTTTATTCTTTTGGGCTAAAGCTATAGCAATCGCATGTTATACTAGGATAGATCTTCATCATACCCAGACTCGAAATAGACACCATATCTATCCTCAATAGCAGAAACCTTCTTTAAAACACCTTACATCTCTTGGTTTCACTTGTTACTAACCTGAGATGGTAAAAACCTTACAAGATGGAAAGAAAAAGGGATTCATGCATTTTGTGGGATATTCTACCTCAGTCAAAGGGATTATTGAGTCTACAACATGAGAACTGATTGATAGTTGAATCTATTAATTATAACTTTGCTGAATAATGGAACTTTAAAAGGCATCAGATTATGACAACTCTGGCCTCGTGCCCCAACTACAAATGACTTCTGAACGAACTGATATGACATTTGAACATAATAGTTCAAGCCTCAGCATTCAAGACCACATCAATGAACCTTCAAGTTCAACGCTGGTTCCAAATGTTTCTCCTCTAGCAGACACAAATGCTCCGTCATTACAAGAGTTTAGAATTTCTATTTTCTGTCCCTTTGTTCAAATGAAATTACTTTACTGCAGGAAATCAAAGTGTGTCAAAGTCTTCCTCTCTCTCTGATAATTATACAAAACAAACACTCACAACATATAACCAAATAGTCAACCTAACAATTAGAACAATCACTACCAACATAATGTTAATGCCTGTGGGAAAACAACAAAGTAAACGAGCAACAGATCGGCAGAATGACGAAATTGAATTTTACAACATCTTTAGTACACCAGTTTGTATGAAGCAGATGTTTCTTCTCGCATTGTTGATATTCGAACATGCATCCATTCTATCAACGTTCATACAATATGAACACCGATGGACTAAAGATCACCCGTTAGACCAAGTTAGTGAAAATCCATCCCAAACAAGTACAACTAGACTGACAACTTGCAACAGATCCCGAAAAGGTGTTATGTTCGCTTGCTACCAATGAGTACTGCTGAACCAAAAAACATTAAGGAGGCAATGGGATTCCGCCATGGATTAGGCATGCAGGACTCCATCAATATAACCACTACACCCAAAAAATAGACATTATAAAATGGTTGAGCTTTATCAATGTCCGTGATAAACATCAATAATTGATACATTTTAATATCAAATTCCCTATGAAAAATGCTTATAAAATAATGTAGTATTATCTAAAAACTTACTTAATTGCTTTTATTAGTTTTCATGGACAAAGTAAAGCTTTTAGCAAAAGACGTGGGATTTGGACAAAAATGCACTAAGTGAAGAGGCTCCCCCGAGGGATTACGCCTGAAACATTATATCTAAAGAAGTATTGAGTCATCAACCTTTTACAATGTAATGCCTCTCCTACCTCTTACGCTACAAATCTTCTGCAAATGTACAAGGGATACTTATCGAGTCAACGTTTATGGCGTAACATAGGGACAAAGGGGTTAAAGGCCGTAACGTCATTTTTGCTGGAAGATGGAAGCCTGCGTAAGCTAGTTATCGTTAATGTCTCATAACTGTTACGCGTAAACAGTTTTAAATAGTTATAATAGAGCCCTCATCCGGTCATTCCTCATCACTCACTTCCAACAAACTAAAACAGTTCCAAAGGGTGTGGAAACCAAACCCCTCAAGGCCCGAAGCATATCATCAGAATTCCAAGGGTGTAGATCATCTTTTCACATTTCTTGTATTTAATTATTTTTAACATTCACGGTAAGAACATGATTGTTTTTATTAATTCAATCCATGTCTATGTGTCATTAATTCTTGCATTTCTGTTACCATGAGCGGCTAAGCACTCTAAGTGTTGGCCTAACCATGTATTTACTATTGTTATGATTAATGTTAATTTATTATGATTAATGTATGCTATTCAATTATGGTTCTATTAGATATACTTATAGCCTTTCATTGATGCCTATGTTTTGATATTATAGAAGGTGGCTTAGATCTTGTTAATCCTGATATTAGACTTACCATGTTGAACCTGGGATTAACGGGGTACTAGGGTAGCTTGACACCTATCCCTAGTGTAGGAATGGACCAAATTACCGCCTTTGCCATATTAAATATTTAAAAAATGCAGGAACTCTTTCAGAGGGGGTTAATAATCAGTTTAGATTATAGATTGGTCTTAAGGGTAGTTGGGAATAAACCACTACAAACTTAGATGCCCTGCTCGTGTGATCATAGGGGAATATGGGATCGCAGAGTAAGTATAGGACATACCTCAAATGCCAATTCGGGTTTGTCGATATTAGAACCACTAATGGAACTTATAATTAAACATTGCATAGGAAAATGTAATGATAGCATTAGTAACAAAATGGTTAGGCTAGCACGCTTTTCTCCCTGAATTCTTCTATCACTTTACTTTATTGCATTTACTTTCCTGTAGTTATTAAAATCAACTTTAAAAACATTTTAAAACGTGACATAATCAAATTAGAACTAGTAAACCTTAGCTCTTGGGACGACCTCAGATTTACCAAACTACTGCACTATATACGACCGGGTTCTCTGCCCGTTAGTGCGTGTATCGGTAGATGAGTTTTATAAATTTAAAACTTGGCATATATTTAATTAAAACAATTTTACGCATCAAGTTTTTGGCGCCGCTGCCGGGGAGCTAAAATTAGTTATAGTTTGATATGAGTGAAACCAATGATTCTAGGTCTACTGTCAACGAATATCTGACAAAAATCAAGAACGATAGTGGACCTGGAATAGTTAAACCATTATTCGAAGAAAACATAAAATTTGAATTTTGGGGACAATGCAACGAAGAACTAAAAGAAAACATATTCTACGGAAAAGAAGACGAAGATCCTCATGAACACATCTCTAACATCACCAAAATTATCGATATTTTCCATTCCCCAGGAGTTGCTAGAGACCAGGTTATGTTGATGGCCTTTTCATTTACCCTAAAGGGAAAAGCTAAACAATAGATGAAACGATTATCCGCAGGGTCAATTGTCACACCCCGCCAAGGCGGAAATGCAAGGCGTAACGAGAATGGATATCATCACAACATAATGGTGTCACAATAGAGAAAACTACATGAACTAAACGGAACATAAGAGACACAAAGTGTCATGAAAATACCCAAAACAACATAAAATATATCCGGCGTCTTGTATTGAAGTACAAAGGGGTTTACTCCAAATAACAAGACATGCAATACAACCAAACAAGACTAGGCAGTCAAACTAACAAGCATTCAATATGAAATCAAACAAGAATAACTAGGAGATTTAAACTCCGCATGCAGCCTATGGGCTCTCTAGCCACTTGTCACACTCCTAAAATATCAGAGTATAATAGCAACCGAAGGCGTGTGACTTCATGAATATCATGCTTCTAAGTAATACAGAACGATCTCTATATGAGACGTTTTAAGAAAATTGATCACTTGAGTTAGGAAATAATGAATTGTTTAAACATTCAGCGAAAGCATAAAAAAAATAGACAATACGACATCATTTTTAAATAGTACAAGTAATCTTTGGATGACGGGAAATGACTGCAATGCATGAGACTTCATATAGCATCTTCGTTCTTAATACCTGAGAAAACATTGCTAAAGTGTCAACATAAAGTTGGTGAGTTCATAGGTTTGTTTAAGCAGAAAAATGTAGTGTTTATGAATCACAAATTCATCCACAAAAGATAATATAACAGATGACAAAGTCATAATAAATTGTCAACTATTGTCTAAGCTCATGAACTCCGAAGCGTATAACATATAACCAACAAATGAATGAATGCCCTTCGCAGGTGTACGTAACCCGGGACACCCTAATACTGACTCAAATGAAACAGTGTTTGGCGCTTGACTAATGTCAGTCCCAGAACAAACAGGGACATCAATCCCCATAGATCTATCCATAACGATTCGCGCTTACATTATTAACGGATCAATGATAAATCGGTTAACGCCGATAGACTACTTGGGTTTAAATCGAGACTAGACACAATCAGTAATGAGTAATTGTACTTGTATTCACACGTTTGAAATAAGCAATGTTTTCACCCCAAAAGATGATTTAAAATAGTAGAGTAGGGGCTATGAAAACTCACCTTGTCAGTTAATCATTCTGGAATTTGATAATGAATCAAGGCACGCCAATTAGTAACTTGGTCAAACACCTAAGTAATTATGACAAAATCTGAGTGTACATTCTAAAACTTAATGTATAAAAGGAATTATGCAAGTGGGTCAAAAAGGCTTTGTCGTTTATGAGAGTACGTCTTGATGTTATCAAAATGTCGTCTTAACCGTTGGCGCTAGGGATGCTACGTGATTTTTCATCTATAAGTGCATAAATTGATAAGATGATGCGACGTAACTTCTATTATATGTTCATGGGAGTTTATTTATACCATAGTCGTTAAATAAGTGCGTGAACTCATCCGTTATATATATATATATAATATATAAGAATATATATATAAATAATATATAAAATAAATATATAGAATTATAGGTATATAATATAATATATATATATATCATGAGTTTGTTCGTTGTCGTTAAATAATTTATGAGAGAATGAAATTATACATCTAAATCGTTAATAAGCTTGCCACACCTTTGGGTCTCGGCTGGACGACCCAAAGGACTCACAACAGCTCTTCGAATTTCTCTTATGTCAAGGAAAATTTATGTAAGTTTTTAGAAAACATAGATACATGCATTATTGCTACACAACCCATGTGCCTACTCTTTCTTTTTCCTTTCCTTTTACTGTTTTCTGATCGTCCCAGTCAGTGGGTTATACCCACTTGTCTGTGTTTCTTCTTCTTCAGAATGTAACCCTCATATATATATATATACACGTGAGTTTTCATCTTCTTTCTCCTTTTTCCCTTTTTGCTGCCCAACAGACGCAACAACAATGAGTTTTAATACTCACTGTTTCGGTTTCTTCTTCCCCTCTACGCATCCCTAAGTATTACTAGTCGGGTCTTCATATTAATCCTGCATGGGTCTAGATTATAGGTTAGTCACGAGGTTAGTGAAAAGTCGAGGCACAAGGACGAATTTTTATGCGTGTGAGCACGAGCAATAGTGGCTGCTGTGGCCACGTTTCCTTGCAACGCAACGCCTATGACAAGGCGGTACCTTTTCGTGGCTTTGTGGTTCATCTCATGATGCTATTTGTGTCAAGGGTTTACGAGGTATGGGCATGAACCAACGAGCGTGAGTTGCTCATCTTTAACCAAGTCTGTGACGCAGCAATTAGCGAGAAAAGGTCGATGTGGTTCATCTTGGGTTGCTTGGTCATGCCCATGGTATGTGTCGAGGTCACAATATAAGGGTTTCTTCAACATTTCATGCATAACCCTAGGGTTCCTTAACCTCTAACGAGCCAACGTACTTGATCACCACATGCCTAGGGCTTTTACAAAGCTTTTTGGTTCGTTACTTGTTTATACGTGTGATACGTTGTTTACTAGTGTTACTATGTTTCGCTTATTTCATGCACGGCACGACCACAGTCTTTACTTGCGTGCGTATATACGAACCATGCATGGTTTGTACCATGTAGGTCGTGTACACATTGTGTAAGGTCGAGGGTTGTGCGAAGGAGACTACAAGGGTAAACGACATAACATGATAAATGTTAAGCTAAAAAAACTTACGAAGGTCCAAGTGTTTGCTAGACGATGAGAGGTGTAGTGGTGCCGAGGAGTTCGAACCAATCCTTGGTTACTATCCTTCAAACCCGACGTTCCTTAGCCCTTGAATCCAACGAACGCGAAAACTTAACTCTCACCGATTTGTATAATCTTTGTTTTCAAATTTTAGTTGAGATAAATTTGTTCGTGCATGACGCCTCATTTATACGCAAGGTGATCACTAGTTGAGGCCATGCATGTGAATGGCATTATTTACACACACTATTGATGTATATGATACTATTGGTTATGATTACTCTTTTATAATACTGTTAAAGATTAATCACTATTTGTTGAATTGAAATTGAAACAATACGTAGCATGTGAATGAAAGGTGTAGGACATTGGATGTAAGAATGCAATGATAGTGTCAGTTCGCTTATTTTGAATTTCTTTCTACTGATTGACTTAGATAGTATTTTGTATATTAGAGTTTTGAGGAAATGAAACGTCAGGGTATACTATCTATTTAGTAATACTTGAATATTGGCCCACTTATATTTTATTTATTGGAGTATGATCGGGTTCACAAAATAATGTAGTCGTGCGACTTTGTTTCGCAAAGCGTGAAAAATATGATTTCTTATTGCTACGCGTTTTCTAAAGTACCCCTTTTTGATTTGTAAAAAAAATGACGATTTATACGTGCTATTATAATTCTCAATAGCGTAAAATATTGCATGTCGCTTGAAGGATAACTTTTTATTGGAAGGAAATGGCAAAATTTGAAATGGCTTGCGATACATACTTTTGTATAAAGTGATAAGGAGTTCTAAATTTTTCCGAGGTGCTACATATTGCGCAGAGTATATGAAGTTCTACTTATGTAGATGAGGGACTAACCATCATGTATTCATTAACTTGAATATTTAGCATGCATTTCCTCCTTAATCTGTATGTCTAACCACAAGGGTATTTAGCACTATAAGGAATGAAATGACTCGTAGAAAATACCTAGAAGACCTGCTAGTAATTTTCTTTACTCTTTGCGGCTTAAACTCATAAATCGTGACAAGTGCAAGACGTCATTATTTTGGTAGCTATAGACAAAATGTACTCTAGTTACACAAAGTAATATATCTTTTAAAGATTTCAAAACCGAAAACGGGTAATAAAAGATTGAAAGTGAGTTTAAATATATTTGAGAAAATTCAATTATAACCCTATCTTATTCTTGTCAACCAATAAGAATAGATAGGAGTGAGTCTCACTCTTTCTTACCAGGAAAACCGACTATGTTTGTCTTTTAAAGAAAAACAAACTCACGTTTACGAATTATGTTGCAATAACACAATTAACAAGAACATAGAAAGTTCTATTTAGTATTTTTGATAATTAAATTCATAAAAGAATTAACTACCCAATTAATTACTAATAAGACTAAGATCCAACTTGACCTCCCACTTATTACCAGAGGTCTGACCAGTGTGTAAACAAGTAGGGCAAGAGGTAAGCGACGAGCGTTGATTGCATTGTAAATGAAACTCTTAGTTTTATGAGACACATGACTTTAGTAAATCATATAGTAATGTAATGTACATGTTTTGTCTCATCTTATGCCTCGGGTCCGAGGTCTGACCAGGTAACTCGATTTAAATCGACCAGAAAAAGAACGTGCGAAAATTGACAAAGGTCTAACCAATGGAAAAAATTCGCCATGGGTTGGAAAGGCCCTGAGGTCTCACCAGAGAAGTCAATCCAATTGCATGTGTTCTTAATTTGGCTGGCATAGACTTAAAATTTCACATAGGGGTATACACATAAATGTGACAAAATCATGTACAAGAAGCATGCAAAACAACTTGTAGCACAAAGTTAAGAAAATATTTTGTTAACCTTTTTGGTATAGACATCATTTTGTCAAATGTTCTCGGTAGCTCCATTTTGGACGCACAAAGAAGCGGAGAAACAGGTCAGCGCGAAATGTATTAAAAACCTGACTTCTTTTGGGTAGCCTTAGCTAAACCCGCCTTAAACTTCTTGTAGTTTGTCCATAATGGGTGAGCCGTACTTTCAATTGACTAATGGTGCTATTATATGTTAAGAAACCCTTTGTTAACATTAGTTTTATATTTGCCAATATGGTGGAAAGAATTACAAATTGATCAAACCCTATATTGTACTCCTACATGCATCCAAAGACACAAGTAATTCCAATAATTCCCTCATATGCCGAAACATGTAGTGGGGTGGGAGAAGATTAAAGATCAATTTAACCCCATACTGCGCAAATAAAAACTAAAATTACACAAGAAATCAAATTTCATAGTTTAATGCCAATATTAGATTTGTCTAAAAAAACCCCTGTTTTGCAAATAACACATAACTGGTCACAATGAGTAGCTTACGCGTGTAATATTAGACATGTTCAATCCAAATTTCTCTATAAGTATTAGTCTGTTTTTAGAGTTTCATAAAGTCCATTTGCAAATATTGAGCATCACATGTCATATTACATATAAGCAATTAAAACATACAGAAAATTGAAGTAGAAGTGAAGACAGACTCTTATATTAATTCGAAGAACCAAAAGACTCTCACTAGGTTTTCTGCTAAAGTACCTAGATCGCCACATCCATCATATAGCATGATTACGTGAGTCTTAAGGCCGAGATAAAATAGAATAACATGGCAGCTTAATTAACGTTTAATTTTAATCTATTCTTCTTTTTATCAAGTAACATTAGTATTGATTCTAGGTGTTTATTCATTATTTATGGCAAGGATTGCATATCGTTGCCATAATTTTCCAATAAAACAATAAATAAATCAAAATTTCATGCAGCCCTAGCGTGTTTAATATGTGTGTAACCCATAAAACACCAAACGAGTTGGCTCGTGATGCCACTGTTGGGATTTAAATAACGGTTAACCATTAACAACCACGAGTACGCAGCGGATATGGATCATGTTTGGTACATATGATTAACACACAATAAATAAACAAAAGGGAAAAAGAAACCTAACCTCTTGATGAATCAAATGTTAATGAAACAAAGTGACTAAGATGTCACCTCTACGAGTGCTCACACAAACACGTCAACCGAGTAGGCCCAGAATGCTAGCCTAGCTTCACGTGTTTCCCAAACAACCTTTGTTTACCAAAGTAACCTGAATAAAGTCCCAAATACCACCCTTGTATATTGTACCGAAAATCAGGAAACTAGAATTAGGGTTTCACCGAATTTGCTACTGTAACACCCAAAACCACAGAAATTAAACCCTAGTTGTTTCTACTTGTTCACACACCTTGAGAACTAGTAAACCAACACCTTGGACCTACTGTAGAATGCTTAGGATCGAACCACACTTCAATAACCTCTTTTGAGGTCACCGAAAATCAAACAACAACAAAAGAAGAACCGAAAATCAATTAAACCCTAGTTAGGGTTTGTATAATCGGCTGGTTAATGGAGAGATGAAGGGAGACTAAATTGCAACTGATTTGGGAGTCTGTTGAGTTGTGTGGGGACGAGTAAATGAGCTAGGGGTTGAGGGTTTTTATACCCTCCAGACCCTAATAAAGATAAGACTCAAAATACACTCCATGCTTATCACAACACTTCATCTCTTCATCCTTATCTCAAAAACGAACCTAGACACTTCCCAAGAATCTTCCATGACCTTCTATAGCCGGCCATATTACTAAGACATTCATGGGATTCTTTGTCTTGGTCGTTTGTGTCCAAAAGGTTTACATTTAGAAACTTACATGAAGTTTAAACGCACTCTATGTGTTTAACGTGTGTGCCCTCAATAAGCTCACACATTTCTAGTCGTATTAAGCTAATCCAACTCACATATTCTAACAATCCGATGACGAAATAAAATAGGTATGTGTCCTATCTTTTGATGAAATATGAGAGTCTATATGAAATTCAATACAGATTAATTATAAAGAAACAAAGAACTTAATCATGACAATTTTTAAGACTAATTGGATTTGAGTGTTAACCACTTTCAACATGCCTTTTATTTTCGATTGAAGAACGGCTTGTCATCATTATAAGAATAGTCAATATGGTTAAATTCAAGTCAAACTTTGTGACACTTTCGACCTCTCCGACCCATTTGACCTGTTTATTGTTTATCTTATTTTCTTGCTTCTAAATGATTAGATATAAGAGACAATCCGCGTTGACACATTACTAAATAAATGGCCACTGCTTCTAAGATCAAGAATTAACAATGAAGAAACCTCACTTTGTGATTCATCTGATGAGTCAATGCGTGTCTTGGTTGCTGAAACATGGGTTTCGCTTGCATTTTTCACACACTCTAAATGAAAAAAAAAAGATTACAATCTAAATATATTCATTATGCGCTCTACAATAATCAGATCAAAAACTTATAATATTTCATAGTAACCATTAACATCTCTAGTTAAAAAAAAACATTAACGTATGAGTAATCAAATAATCCACATTACACATGAGTAACTTCATGAACTCTTGCTCAAACAACTTCGAGAAAAATCTTACTTTTTAGGATATTAATAGGCTATAAAAAAACCCGTAACCGTAGATATACCGGCCTGTGACGGGTGGATAAACCCGAAGAATGTTCACCTACGGCTATTTGGTGTGTTAAAAAGTACACCCGCTGCCTGTAGGGTGGGTATAGTAATCACTCAAGAAAAAGGAAATCTATTTTCTACAATACTGTCTTACTAAAAGATAGATTGCCCGTTAAAATATACGCGTTCCTTACTATCACCAAATCTAAAAGTGAACCAAAATTGAAATCTCGCCATATCATTGTTCACTCGAAGTGTTTATAGTTTAAACATGATTGATTTAAGATCATCGATACTATAAGATTTGTTATGTGTAATCACTTGAAAGTAGCACTTTTAGATTGTATTTTGAACTGCTAGTGTCGTGCTATTTATATTTATACTGTTATACATGCATATGCCATTGTTTCTATTAATTTTTACAAAATGGAGTTTGTTATGTGTATTATGTTACCAACATATTGTCAACAGGGTTAAAAAGTATGTTCTAGTACTTTCTTAATATCACCTTAGTTTCTGAATATCACAAGTTTTAGTTAAACGCGACAGCTTCTTTACGAGAATCTAAATGGAAGACTGTGTTCAAAAATTTTGTATCGGAACCAACGGTTAGAAGCCATAAAGAGGTTAGTTTGGAATTTGGATGATTGCAGTCACTGGTGTCATGTTTTTTTCCCCCACCATGCTGTTTTAATGTCCTTGAGTCACATGCCCACCATGCAAATACATAAGTGTCCTAGTGATTGAAACATGTTGGGCCCTTGTGATATTTGCAGAAACCAGATATGAAAGCTATATAACACATACAAATCTATCTGAGGCATTATTTTAGGCACCTGGAAAGTTGATTTAGATGTTGCCCGTGATTAGTGTTTTATTATTTGGTGGGCTTGTGTCGGGTTTTGCAATATGTGCGTTACAAGGGTAGGGGAGTGCATTATATACAAAAATAAAGAAAAATGGGCTGTCTGATATGGTAGTCCATCTACTTAGCTTCGTTGGTCTCCGAAGGAGCCAGATAATCATTGTCGAGTGGGCAAATTTGAATGATTTAGAAATTTTACACTAATTTATTTGGCCGCGCATATGCTTACTCTGCACCCATGGCGTCTTTATCTCTCTGATCATGGGTCGCATTATGATCCAATCCAAGTTAGTAAAAGGGTGTTTGCGATTGATTATTTTATAATTTATATAGTGAAATAAGAAACAAGTGGATAATGCCAAACCCCCTTTAGAGTGAAGTAAAATCACTAATGGATTCTGGAGTTCATGATTGTGAAGTTGCCTCAAACAGGACAAAGTACGTATCATGGTAACCAGTGTTCTACAAGGCGTGCCAAATCAAAGTTACGAAATACACCAAGGCGTCGGCTTTAGGCGTGACGTGAGTTGAGGCGCGGAAAAACGTGAAATGGCGGGCAAATGCGCAAGGGTGACGACTTTTTTTAACTGTTTAGGGCATTTACAATTTGGGATTTGGGTTTGCATTTACTAATATTTTGATTTAGGACTTGGATTTATTAATATTTACCACTCATAATTATGAAATATGATATAAATGCATAAATCCATAAATACATTTTGCCCACTTAAGTCGCGCCTTAAAAACGTTATGCCGTCACGCCTCACGTTAAGACTTAAGGGTTGACCATACCGCCACGCAACAAGTAACAAAAATAAACCAAATGAGTGAAACCTGGTGAAGACCCCACAAAAAAGAGTGGGGTGCAGATTACTGTTACAAGTTGGCATCCACAATATCTGCTTTCACTATTTACTTTTCACATTTCAAGTTTCATGTTGTAGTTAATTGTTTACCTCTGTTTTTGCTCCTTGTATCGGGGGAATCATGTCATTTCGTTCGTTCCCCATTTACGGGAATTTGCTAGTACGAACCCATGTTTAACACTGTGGTTAAGGTTCGAAAATACTAAGAAAGAAAATGATTACGGGTTTGGCCAACAGTGTATCATTTACTAGCCGGTCTTTACCTTTTTCATGATATACAGAAACACAAACTGATATGATACTGCTTGAAAAGAGCAAGCTTACAAATTAAGAGCCCCAATAATAGCTGGATCTACCTTGGAAAATTATGAATGCCAAAAAAGGCAGGCATGATAGCCAGCCCAAAAATAGTCAGACACAAATTCCTTTACAGACTTCAATACATGTACTAGGCAGACACAAAACCATTAATCTATGTAGTAATTATGTATGCATAATTGCATATAGCATATTGATTGGAAAATTCGTATGTACATGCAAACAGGGACGGACCTACATGGGTGCCGGGTGTGACACGGGCAACGGGATGTCGTTTATTTGATAATTTTTTGCTTCTTTCATTTCTTACGGTGTAAATCGTCGGGTCCTCCCTGCATACAAATGAAAAACACAGTTGCAATGCGACATCTCGTGGTAAATTTAGGGTCTTAAAAGACTTGCGGTGGATGATCAAATATCTATAAACTATGCTATCTTTTCTTGATAATTTGACTATTGAATACCGAAAGTGCGATGTTTGTTAATACTACCATGTATGAATATCCATTTATGTGGTAGATTACTAGATTGTTAGCTTGACTGGTTTGGTTGGTATGCAGCTTAGAAGTAGTCCAAAGGTGAGTACATCTCCTCTTTTGGTTTCTCCGTCTACTATTATTAACGTGCTCCGAGAACTGTATAGTATTGATGTTGCTGTCACTTTTGGAGTTCCATTAACTATTGTGGGTGACTTGCAAAAGTTAATTAATGATATTGATGTTGGTAAACATGATGAGTTATTATCTGAGTTGACTAATGAAGATCGTATGTGTTGTTCCCAAACTTAGATCTTATGCCTTAGGTTATAAGGTTATTGTTATCTTGGATAAACACAAGGTAACAATGAGA